>LUCH01002181.1:5840-38950 GCA_013368495.1 Paragonimus heterotremus | reverse complement strand
GAGTAAGGTCAAAGCCTACAGTGGATGGAGGGAGGACAGCACGAGCGACCGGACAAGTCATCGCTCAACGAAGTCGGATCTACGAACGATGAATATCGGGCGGAAAACCCCCGGATAGAAGGCGCCAATCACACAATAAAGATTGTGCTTTATTGGACGCCTTTTCGCTACAATACCACTTACTACTAATGTGTTAACTACCGACAACTGGTTAAACATTTGGTTGATTTGAATTAGATAGCACCCAGTTTGTTTCAGCCGTATGTTCACCTGTTGCACATCTATTTTAGGACAGTATTTATAAACAAAAAATCACGAACAGTACGATATGGTTCACTCAGTGTTGAAATTTGAGTAGGTATTCGATGTATAAAAGTATGAGCAGGCCGCCGTAAAACATTAACACACGAAACCAATTCGTCTATAACCGCTGACACCCGTTTTCCTATGGTGATATCCGGAAAAATCGTTGAAATCGAATGTTGTGAGCAAACAGTATTTAATCGGTCCACCGAAATATGGTTGGATGAAAGTCGTCTGACGTGTTCACAATCACTTTTTTGTCAGTATAATGGTATCTGTTCAGCCTCATGCACTGGTCGGTCTGGCATCTTCCGTAAAACGGATTGGGTTGAGGTAGCTCGAATAGAAAATTCTCGCACACCAGTCTCTAAGGTTCATTTCTTACTATAAACTGGCCAATTCTATCATGGGTTGGTTGACGGTAGCTAGTGGCAAGTACTTAGTGTTTATACGAATATTATTGCAGGCGTTTCCACCATTTTTTTTAGGTTGAAGGTCAAATTGGCTCGTGTGATGTCGGATCTGAACGGGCTGCTTAAAGCAAATATACAAATGCAAGAAGTTGAACTTGAAAGACTGCGGTGAGTCATCAGACGTTTGTGTTATATACGCTGGATAATTAGCTTATTGCATTTGTCATTTATTCTTTCGTCGGTTTTGAGGGTAAAGTTCATTCCTACTCTGTGTATTCTGTCTTGTGTCTTAGCTCCCTATATGTACTTGTATATATTTTCATAGGTCTTTATACTATCTTGTCTATGTCTCAATTGCTATTTTGTTTTTCAGCGATATGACGTCTGAATTGCCACAACCGTGTGCAGGTGAGTTGTTCTTTCTGTCCCTTCAGCCTAAACTGATATTGGATGGTATTGTTTGCTATCCGTCAATAAATAGTATGTGTTTCCGGCTGTCAGCACTCGACTCGTAGTTTGTCCCACTGTCAGTAGTGATTACTTTTCAATGGTGGATACTAGAACTGTTCATCATGCCACTGTGATTTTTCTCAAAATTTCAATTTGCTCATTGGTCTCGCTCTTTAACTATCATTCACTAGAAGGCCCACAACTGTTCGCAGTGCACCAAGATCAAGTAAACTAAATCAGTCGTTGGCATTAATAATAATTATACTTCTGTTGCGTTAAACATGATGTAATCGAACTCAATCGGTCTGTGATACGTAGACTTGTGTGTCAGCCAGTGCAAGTCACGTTTACTTTGGGGATTTGCTGCATAGATGACAAGATGAGGCCGCTAGCGAATATGTTTGGTTGACACATTTGCAAGTATAAGCGGACCCAAGCGTACAGATCAACCCACCGAGTAAAACACGCTCATGTATTCGAGGCAGACAGTAATATTTGCTCACGGTATATGCGGCACTGTTTCGGAAGTTCACGAAGAGTATACGTGTGATTTTCACATTCTTGCTGAGAATGGATACCGGTCTGCTCCAGTATCTGCCTCCCTAACTGTAGCGAGTTGATGAAATATGTCAGACGCTAAAACACTAATTCTGATGGTAGTTAAACTAATTGTGCGTTTCACAGACAAACTCATCTCCGTTGTGAAATATGGGGACTGTAAAAGTCACCTAAGTGAAGGGAGACATATCCAGTTGTAGGAAAATACCCGTTTTGGACATTAGAAGAACATGTAGCGAACAAGCTTGTTTTCGGTGATTCATCATCAAGCTAAACACAACACCTTTTTGCGGGTTGATCATGTGAGAAAATGTATGGTAATGGATTGAACGGATTGTTATCAGTTTCAGAAAGATTACATTGATTGTACAAATTATTGATGGTTGTTACGATAGCGGTCATGTTTGCTTAGTCTGTTCGGTCCGGACGTGGACATCAGGCCATGGAAGATTCAGTGTTTTAACGAAACGTTTTTGAATACATGGTGGGGGGAGGGCAGGAGGGTGGCTATGGCTTCTGCGACTGCTAGCAGGCGCTCTTTTACCTGTTTTGATTGTAAACCAAGAGCGCGATAGATTGGACAGAATGAGTCATTGAGGTCGATTGAGTGGTTGGACTCCATTAAGTGCGCAGCGATAGAAGATGAGCAAGATTTTGCCAAGCCCCGAGTTAGGCACACCGGATTATGCTCTCGAATGTGTTCAGACAATCGCCGTGTCGTGCGGCCTACATAGGTCGTTTCACGGCAACAAGCGAAATGGTATACATAGTAGGAGGCAGCATGAACAGGCAATGTATCTTTCAACTTAGGACCCAAAATCGGTGTGGAATTAAACTGGACACGCAGTTTTGCTACAAAATAGGTCTTGCTTAGGGCTACGCTAAGTTTGTTGCATATGTTTCCTGAGCCGTTATTGCTCTTAACTGGTAATGAAATATAAACAGACTTTTTCTCTACAGTATGCTGATTGTTCAATTTTGTGCTATTTGATATATGCCTGTGAAGATACTGTTCGGGATGGTAGCTTTCAACGAGTACTTTAAATATGAATTGTCTTTCCTCTTCTAGAATGTCGCTCGAACATATTTTCTTAGCCCTGTCGATCATATATCCGATAAGATTAATTCTCTGTCTCAATGGTACAAAACTATAGAAGTTCGTATATTGTCCGGTCCACGTTAACTTACGGTGTACTTTCCTTTGTGTCATCCCATCGCGACGACGGGATAGGAAGACGTCTAAGACTCAGGCTTCATGGTGAAATGGATATTCCTATGAGCTGAGTTGAACCGTTCCAGTATTTCTCTGGTGCTTATTGTTCCACAACTAACGCAAATACTATCATCTACATATCGTTTGTAAAGAATGAGCGAGTTAATCGTGGTTGCTAGCGGGCCATTTTTCCACTACTATCCAGCTGTCCCGACCAGATGAATGAAAGCCTCCGCTAATACATCAATGCTTTCTTTGAATTTTGGCGATATAAAGTCATCCAGGACAATAGCTTTCGAACTTTTAAAGGCTGTAGTGCAGCCTCATACCGGACCTGTACTCCGAAGTACTATGGGTTGCTCCAGGATTGCGATAACAACGTTAATGTTTGTAAACAGTGATATTGTAGGTTATGTTGACAGATTTGTACACCTGAGGGGTTTTATTTCTTAAAAGTCGTCTTTGTAAGATCACTGTTAGAACAGTTTCACTTTGCGACTGTTAATGGAAAATATCAAAGGTGTTGAAGTCTTTGACAGTACGCTTTCTACTTTGATAAGCGACCAGGAGATAAGAAGACTGGCTCTCCGCCACGGGGATTGTCAGGTTCACTGGTCCAAACTTTGAAACTGCACAATTATAGACAGTTCGAACATTACAAAAAATGCGAGCTGTTAGTTTATCAAGCCGTGTACCCTTTTCCGAGGCCTAACCTTGCTAAAACAAAATACGAAGTGGACACTTGACGGTTTGATAAAGGGGAATGAAAGTAGTTACCAGTAAGTCAGGAACGATAGAATGTATTCGTCTACTGGGCTTCTGTCCGAAGACATTTGAAAGACATGACGACTACTCGGGTTCAATGGTGTGGACGTCATCGTTGTCTGACTGAGTTGCGTACAGTTAGTGGACCGGGTGGTCAAAGCCCGGGTGCTTATTTGCAAAGTTTAAGTATCTTGATGTTGCTTGTCTGCATTTAGGCAGAGGTTCTCGGGATTCGATCAAACCTTTTCCTGTTTGTCATGTCAAATTAAAGTTTTTTTTCATATAAGCTTATGGAAGCCGAATATTAGTGCGAACGATAGATAAATGAAATTGTGGACACAAACGAGACAATAAGGCGGGTTTTCAGTTGTCTTTTCGTTAACTAGTCGAACCGGCCTTCATCGATTAGATAAGATCCGATAAATGAATCGAAACGATGAATGTAAGTTTTTCTACTGACTGTCGATTATTTTACGACTAATCTCAAATCATAACATATTCTTGGTGGCTCACGGTGGAAATCACCATGCATTTAAGGGTCTGACTGACACCTGAGGATAACCTCACTTTTGATTGATTATTGTCCTAGACTCTATCCAGTACACGATCGGTTTAGCATAATCGCGAAAATTCAGCGAATTGCTTTGACGGTTTTGTTGTTACCGTTTGCCACGTAGTGAATATCAGCTTCATTATATTATGCGCAATGATCATTTTGTCGCGCATATCATATGATAGTTTCCCAAAGTACATTTTCCCAACTAGTTTTTCGTTTAGGCCATCGTTTTAATTTCAAATATGCTTCCTGCAAAATTGATTTTGCTGATCATCAACCCTGAGTGTTTGGAGATAATTGGTACCTTAAAAATCGACCTTTTGAATTCCGGGCTTTAAACTGGTTTACCTCCGCACTTGTGTTGGTCATTCTAACGGGCTACATTTTATCCATCAGAGAGGATTACTTCACTTCATCTTTACTCGTATTTGACCACTTGTTTAATTGATACTCATGTAAACTTTCAGTCATCATTTTCAGTTCGTTTATTAGCAGTATCTATCTCAGTCTCAACAGCTGCAAATGATTCACACTGTATGTCGATACATCGCCTCGACTTAACGTACATACCTCTTGAGCCGTGCTATATACTTGCTCACTTTATACTGATGAGTTTTCGATTACGGTTTGTGGATTGTATTCCATCCAATGTCTATATCGCTTACAAGTCCGCACCTACTGGCCCTCATATGTTTTCCGTTGCACTTCGTAGCACTTAGTGTTTGTGCCTAGTTGTTTTAAAAATACGTAACTGAAAACTCGTTATACACAATTCTATAACAACGTATAAGCAGTCACTAGTTGCTTATCTATATAGTTTAACTTGTTATCCATAACAGTCCCTAGGTTCGATTGATCAGTCAGAGAACTGTAACTTTACTCACTGCTTACTGATTGTTCTTAACTTATAACGTTAACTGTCTTGCTACCACAATTCAACTAATTGAGTGGAGGGGTAGCGCATTATGTATGTTTGTCTACACAGATAATATCCTTGCCTCGGCTCGTGTTGTCTGTCTTTCAGAGTTGCGAAGCGGTCATGACGGCATTGTGGAGTGGTTTTCAAGTATGCAATTACCAGAAGCGGATCTCCATACGGTATGCATCCACGTGTTGATTTTTATTGCGTTTAACTCAACACTTCATATCGATCCAAATGAGCGCTTATCCTTACACACTTTCTGTAATTCCGCACTAATTAAAATTGAAATTGGCATGTACGTTTCAAACAGTGTGTAAAACCATCATCATCATAGCAGCCATGAGCCTGACCAGAAGGTACTGTGTCTCGGGCCGCCACTCGCCTCAACAGTGACGTGGAATATCCTTGAAGAAAACTTTATTAATAAAGTCAAAAGTTAATAACAGGAGACTAAGAGGATGAACTAGAAACGGTGTGGACACAGGTTCGCCATTGATTGCGACACATCGCCATCTCGGATAGCATCACTAACCAGTGGTTTGAGTGATCACGAGGACCCCATCCAGGCAGGCGACACCTACCCACTTTGCTCAATGGAGCAGTCAAGGTCTTCATATTTCGTGACCACGTTGTTGGTTGACCACCATGTGGTTTTACCCAACTGTTGGTGGTCTCAGCATATAATGTCCGGTACGGTGCCGTAAGAATAAAATAATCAAAAGTGTTAAAACATATGTCAAGAGACACCATGCCTACACCACGTCCATGTACACTGTTTCTGTCACTAGTTCGAATCCAATTTCTGTAATTGAGTCTTCTCCAAGATGATACCGTCAGCATGGCCGAAGTGTACGATTCTGTTTCCAGTGAGAAATTCTGCACCGACGTTGGTGAAACTATTCAGAGCGATTCGCAAGACATCGTCAGTTGCAGAGTTGGGGAGGCAGGACGGCCTTCTCATACTCGGTTGGGGACACTAAGAGGGACAATAGTGCCGCACGCTGTGACCCTACCCGAACTTTGACTATAAAAATGCTATTAGGATAGGTGTACGCTTATCGGATACCTCAACTCTCAGCAGTTAATTCCACAGGGCAACTCTGTTCCCCGGTGTAAGGATTGATTATTGTTGGTCGCTAGTAGACCTAATGATGTCTAGGCGACTAGCGGAGAGTTAAAATTTTGTCAATGAGCCCACGGCCTGCGCGCAGCCTAGCTTGTTTCTGGCTGCGCTGTTCGTCGCACTTTTTGAATAACCTACGAGACAGAGACACTAACAATTTAAGTACAAATAAAATGAAACTAATCTCTGGATAATCGATGCTAACATTGCGAGATACGGGAGTGAGTGTGGTTGCCCAAAAGGACAGGAGAACTTTCTTAGTATACCAGCCTTTAAGAACAGAACGAACACGTCTGCATCACCCCTAAAAGGAACCGGGGAAAGGTCCTCTGAGCCGAATGCGTTGCGATGCTTACTAATTAGGATTCCTAGAGTACAACTAGACCGACAAAAGGAAACGTTGGAAACAGAAGACTAATCAAATTGTGTTCCGCCTAGCGTCTCAAGCGTTTTTACAGGTAGTGTATTGTTGTTTTGTAGATCATTTTCCTAACACCAGGTGGTCCGGTATCGGTGGCTGAGATAACATGGAATAACTTCCGTAAATTTTCCGATGTACTACTACTTCTCTCCTGGTTACACTTTACGACCCACATGTTTCGCGATCCTTCTGTACGCCTTATGTAATGTCGCGCTTTGGAATACCTGCTGTCGACTAACATTGATTGGCGTGCATCCAAGATTTTGAGGGAATACACAAACGTCTAATGGTTCACAACACAGTGGGTCGGTCCACAACAACTAGCTGACCTAATTTACCCAATGTAGTATAAGCTAGTCCATTAGAAAACCCGGTTTCATAATCAGTTCCTCCGTCAAACACCACTGAAATATATAGACATTTTGGCACAAACCAACTCGTGATTAGAGTCGAGGCACAGCGACCGGTACGAGCGATGATCTTGCACGCAACCGAGCCATGTATAACCAACTGGATCCACGACTGTACTGGCGAGGAGCAGATAGTGGTATGAGCATAAACTGTCCCGTTTATCCGAGTGAAAACTAAAGTGATCTCTTGAATTGTCTTCACTCAACACCAAGCGGCCGGCCCAGGTTTACGGCTAGAATAGTCATACCAGCCTTAAGTGCTCAACTAAGGTGGTCATGAAGATACAGACGGGACGGAACCTTGAGTTACTCCGCGTTGCAATTTGTTGGAACAGGTGATGCCGCAACACAGTGAGTACATTTGTTATCGGGTAGCTTACTTACACTAACCTTCGCATCCTATTTCGCAACGCCGACTGTCAACTGAGATTCGTTTCAATAGACATTGCTGCCCCAAATACCGACACCTTTCGAGATCCCTGAAGAGGCGTAAATGAAACTACGCCATAAGTAAATGTGGATGCCAATCCGATTGCAGAACAAGACGTTCTTGTACGCCTGTCTTCAACGGATGACATACATCAGTGGCGAGGATTTATAGAATGCGGGCACTGGTATATCCATATTAAACGTCACTGGGTTAAAGGGAAGATAGCGAAGTGACGCACGGAATTCACGATTCACTTTGACCAATATGTGAGATTTCTCATGTATCCATAACATGAGGTTTGAATTCGTTAGATCTCCGTCGATTGACCCATTTGGTGTGAATAAGCAAGTTAGTATTATTAGCACATCCTCCGGTTTAACCTGGTAGATCCTTGAAACATGCAAGACGTTACATAATGTCATCGTTCGGCTTCTTGACGGCTATATTTCCAGGCGCACGATATGACTCAGTTATTGCTACGCCGAATACCAATCGTATGGTGGCAGATTCGAACCATAGTTGCTTCGCTTGAATATCAACTGTTTGACAATATCCAGTTCATGTCTGACCTAGTAAACCACGTGAAAGGACGTTTTTTGTGGTACAAACGCTGAAGAATTTAAAGTATGTCATTATCCAAGTGAATGGAAGGAATTCGATGAGGTTGCTACTCAGTACTTCAAAGATGAAAATTTTATCAATCTTTTAAAGACGGCTGAATGTTTTGACAGTTGTTAGCTGGCTCGCTATCCAGATCTTATTTGCGTGGTTGCAATATATAAGCCGCAAGAGTGATAATGACCCATTGCCTCGCCATTTAATTAACGTATAGTTGACGTGAATCGGTAATCTCGATAGTAAACTTATTTAACATGTTGCCGAAAACTTTTAGCTACTGTCGAGCCTCTTCTACACTGATCATCAACAAAAGAAATGCTATGCAATCGTGTATTAAGTAAGCTGGCTAGCTTATAGTACATTATCGGGAAAAAATTCTCGTTTCCACGTTCCATGTAACGTGCACAACTGTCTTCGTTGTGCTTTTCCAGACTAGTTAACTGAAACCTGTCTAAGTGAATGATCTCGATTCGAAATATGCAACCATCGTTTTGTGTACCATAATCCTTTACAACTCAAGACACATTTTTGAAGGTGAATCGTTTTCTTTGCAGTTAATCAACAACGTGACTGACGAATCGGACTTCCTCGCAATGGTTACTAAGGAAGATTTATACCGCATGAAGCTATGGTAACTTCATTCGAATGAGTTTTAGTTTTTCATACTTCTTTGTGTTCCTATGGTGTGTAATTTTCCATTAGGTTAGCCCTCCGTACAAACATTAATCATCAAGTCATATTTTGTTTCCGCAAGAGCAGAATCACCGATAGATGCAATAAACGAACAGTCACCTGTCCCACTTTTCCAGAAAAGCGGCTCTAATCCATCATCTCAATTACGGGAGTTTAAGCTTAAGGCTTTGGTCAGCCACTCCTACTTTTCTCCGGTCTGAGTCGACTGTAAGCAGTTGATCCAGGTAACCGCTAGCAAAGTTGTGGTGGTCGCCATAGCTAACTGTTTGCAACGCTCCCACTCGGGCTGTTCTGGAGCAGTGGTGGATGCTTGTCAGTTTGTATGCCAACGATCAATGGCCGATCGGTTTTAGCCCACACAAAAAAGAAGCTAAGGAAAGCGAATCTCGATAACGTCCCAACTCGTACACAACCATAATTTATCGATGCTGCTGACCCCGCACTGCATCTGCCGTTACACAGAAGAAACCGAACAGTCTCGTCTACTGCATTTACCATGATGGATAGGCGGAAGTATGCTGACCCATCTCTCGCTGTCCTTTTCAACTTAGCCCTTCATAAGCTGTTCTGATAGCACAATCTCACTAAGTCCAGTCATCTAGGACTGTTTCTATAACCTGCTTCTGAGGTCTGGCGGGCGACCTTTCAAAATCATCATCCTAAAACAGATTGGTTAGCTGATTATTTTTGTTTGAACGCTAAGCCCATTGGAGGACGTTGTCTACTGCAATTTGGAAATTAAAATCTAGGACAGTAAGCAACCTGTCAAAATGTAAATATCAGCGCCGCCTACCAAACTTTAATTATACATCTTGGACAACTTTTGTCAGAACGGAGTACATGTACTCCTGAGCTTACTGCCAACGTTTACATCAGTAGACTGAGTTCGCTGGCAGTAAGCTTTATGTCATCCGCTTGGTAAGTTCTGCCAGGGCCAGTCTTGAACAACAAACCTTCCGAAACCCTATTTTATCCCCTCATGTCACTCCTAAGGTCGATTTAGCATAGCAGTCATTTTACCTAAAAATATGAACGGTCATGTCAGGCGAATAAACGACGCTGGGACTAGCTTACATGACAAGAACGAACTGGCGTCACATCGCTCATACGAGAATGAGTGATTGATGCAGCTCTGCTCACAGTGCATGTTATTCTCAACCAGTACCAGCTTTAGACACCATGTGTCACTGCCCCACCTCACATCCTTCCTGTTATAATCAGGTTGTGTCTTAGTTAGACTACATAGCTGTCATTTATAGTTGGTATGGCTCTATTTAGGACTGTTGCTCTTACTGAAAACGTGTATGAGTTCAAACTATGAACAGTTGTCTCTCAAAACTGATTTTTTTTTACATTATAAACGCGTTTCAGTGTGACGCTGATCACTGCACATCAAAACATTGTTTTGGAAGGGGACTTGATGTAAACCGCCTTCTGAAGTGTTCGCGATAATCGAATGTTAACGACGCCGACCATTAGTCGCACGGTCATCATGACTACCTCCGTCTGGGTTTGAACAGCCCGCATGTGCGGCAAACAACTTGTGGTGTAAATGATAGAGACGTGAATGCTTCTATAACTTAATAAGGTGGTTAATTCCATTCCTTAACGAATAGTTCATGTTTCATGCAACAATATCTGTTGAATCTGTAACTTATCAACGAAACATTCTTCATGCCCTCTGATACAGTGTACGAGCTAGTGCCCTTTCTTATGCGACGGGAAAGAAACTCAGTTCGTGAACTGTCCGTTCACGTTGACATTCGACACATCCCTTTGGACAGCATCCGGTGAATTGGATGAACAGGGTCGAATACTCGGATTATTTCTGTGGGCTTTTTTTATTCGATCAAGCCGGAAGTGTATCGTCAATGTACGTCGGCACAACTTCAGTTCAGCCAGGATCAGAAGAACAATTGTTCGATTCAGCTCTAAAAACCAATAAAAATAATATTGAACAAGTTGTGCCACGTTGAAAGCCATTGGGTAGAAATTGTGGTCTTGTTTTCTAGTCAGAGTAAAAGTTAATGGCCTTGAGTAGTCTGTTGGGGCAGCCTGATATATGCAATGGGCTGAAGTAAGGGTGTAGGTAAAACATATGAATTAGTGTAGCAGCAGGCTTGTGAATGAACGATTAACATAAGTAAAAACAGACCTGGTTGCTTGCAGTGCAAACTCCATTCAAACGGTTTTTGATACAGAATAAAGATTAGCATTATTTGGCGCTTGGTCTATGTAACAAGCATTTGTTGTTTACAGGTTAAAAAGAGTTACACCTTCTGTCTGCTGTGCGTAACGCATACATCAGTCAGACAGCAATGTTTTTGTTTCTTGTCGCGTATGACTCGTGCCATGTGTAACTGAACAGATGGACCCGTTCGTATGAAACTTAAAGGCCAAATCCATGAAATACTGAGTGGTTGCAACAACAATAAATTGTAACTATTTTTATGCATTTCAAATCCTGTTTCACCAACACATTTGTAGTTCGACTCAAACCATTACACTAGCATCAACATCGTGCGTGTAAACGATGATGGAAGAGACTAACCGAAATGTGTCATTTGTACGATCATTGTGACACGTTCGCCACTTTGTTTGGTGTCCGTTGTGTTATATTCGCGAAATTCGTTCAGTCATCAGGTAGATATAGACAACCACTACGTCAACATCGTTGAGGTCGAAACGCAAGATGAGCAAGGACAGACCGACAAGCGAACACAGTGAGCGGCCGAACAATGTCAATCCGAAAAAAATAGTTGTTTGATAACGGATCATAATATGGATTTAAGACGTCGCAACAAATCTTTCACTATTCAGCGTGTGCCTCTTCTAAATATTATATATACATACATGATGTTAAATTGTTTACTAATAAATTTGGCTGCGTTGTAAACTGCTGACAACAATACCGAGCTCATGTGACCAAATAAGGAATATAGCAACAGATTTCATCTCAGTGTCGGAACTGAGAACGATTCATGTGCATTCTCCATTAGTTACGTGTCGGTGGTTCCGAATCAAATACCCTCTCTAATGCTCACAATAAATCAAATTGTCAGTAGTTTTCTCTGTTGATCGAGAATCAGTAAACTCGCTTAGAACCCGTAATACATGTTTTCAGTCAAACTGTGATTGGACGTACTAATCAGCCTCCTTTTGTATCGTACACTCGTTGATTTTCAGTTTTCCCACTGTGATACGAGTATGGCGAGCTGTCACGAAAATTCGGGAAGTTTACAGAAGCACAATGCTCCCCAAACTGTGATCTCATTTGTCATTTACCCTCCTTTCTATCTCGATTACTTTCATCACATATTTCCATTGGTATCATCACCGAGTGTAACAAATGTAGCGCCGTCCAATGTTCATCTACTTGAATATTATTTCTTAAATTATCGTTTTCTATTAGCTTCGTTTATTTTATTGCATTCGAGACCACCGCTCTCTTTGGCGTGGTTTCTGTATTATTCACGGAAATATCTCACCTGTTCATTAGTAACCAGGTTTCCCTGCTCTGTCTGTGTAACACTTGAACATACACTGACTTCATGGTTATCACTTTTTACACTTCAAGTACTGGAAAACCAGTTAGCTATTTGTCTTAGCGGCAGGACACCTTCAAATAACATTGGCGACCGTTAAGTAAAAACAAAGCACATTGATATCAAATAGTGTGTTGCGGATTTGCGAAGCTTTTAGTTTCGTTAGAATTTTTGTTGACAATCAGGAAATTCTTTGAGTGCGAGGTAACTTCACTTGGATAGTTTTTGCGTCGAACGTTGAAGTTTCGCAAGTTACAAGTGCTTATCTTGTGGAGGCTGGACAGAATCGCCTAATTGTATGGATCACTGTGGCGGATACGCGCGACGTTGGAACACTAATAGCGTTGTTCCACGGCCTTCACGTGTTGCCTTTAATGATTCTTCTGTGACACATTCTCGAAACAGTTGTAAGACGGGATCCGAGTTTATATGACGGTCGAATTCATCCGGCGTACGCAAAACATGTTCAAAACAGACATCCAGATCGCAGTTTTGTTGTAGTTCAAGAGATTTGCCGTCATGTGATGGCATTAACTGTACACAACAGTCGGGGATGAACAGAGGGTGATTGTATAAACAGTTGGCCATCCAACTGGCCAGCTCAGGCACATCCGTCGTTGTGTACAGCCGGCCTCCAGGACACAATAGAAAGGCGTAAACATCGAGCAATGTGGGTGAAATTATTCTCCATTTATGCTTCATTCGTTTGAAGTGTGGGTCAGGATAAAGAAAAAACAGCTTGTGCAGTTGACCCTATAAGGTAAAAAAAAATATAGCAAAGTACCACGCAATGAATAAATTGAAATGTGGAATCAGACAGCAAATATTCATGTATCACAACTTTCACCTTGTGCCTACGCATCTATTCAGCAGGTCCACTTCGTACCATGGCGATTCAGTAAACATGGATTAACGGTGTGCTCAAAAATGTTGTATTGTGTTCACAACATTGTTTTCTGTCAAATTCAAATGCACATTTTTACCATTGGTTTAAGATTAAACCCTGTTAGTTCAAGTGCAGCGTGAGTACAGAGTAACATTGCCCAGAGAGTTCTATACGTCTTCGGGAAAAGGGAAACTTATTAAAACGAACTTATTGTCAATTGGTTGTATCTCCCGTGAATACGGAGAAGGCCGGATGGTCGAGGAATTAGGCCGATGATATAGCGTATGGTGTAAATGACAAATGAAAACGTGGCTGTGTTCCATCCATTTAGGACAGGGGGAGTATTTGTGACTTAAATCCCTGTGTCTGCATCAACGTTGTTAGGAGGCACATCTCTTAACAAGACAGGCGGGACACGTCACGTCACATCGATTGGGCGGCCCAGCTCGGATGGTATGGTCCCATTCAGCCAATCAGATTGCAGGTGTGTGATCGAGCGCCTGCGCACTGTCTGGACAGTGTTTATCGCGTCGCCTTCTGACGCCCCCTAGAACGTGATTTGCTCTGATGTGACTGCCATGTATGACTGTCTCATTTGATTTGCTTTGTGTCTGTCGGCCATCTATGGTAATCGTTTTGTCCTATAAATCTAGAGCGTCTGTGGCTTTAGTTTGTCTCGTCTCGCTCGTCCAATAAACAGTGACGTCGAGCCTCTTCTGATTTCTCGGTTTGGGCCAGGTGACTGAGCGCGTAATCAAGGTGACGATCCAATAAACGTAAAACGTGAAATCTAGGCATCTGCATAGCACACATTCGCAACTTCAGTTCGTACTTTCTCAACATGAGAAAAACGGTTATGCCTCACGTCAACAAAACCATAAAAATCCCGTCATCCACAATGTGAAATCCAATTTGACATTTGCCCCACTTATATGTTAACAGTAGTATGCTTTTATCTCCAAATTTAACGCGCCCCTTGGTTTTTATTATCCGTTTTTACTCGCAATCGTTTCGTACGCTAACATTTATTTGATTTTCATAAACCGCATTTCGGCGGTAAACAATTGGACTGTATCTCGCTTTATTACTTATATTTCGTTTCTTACCGCGGTGTACCATGTTTGTTTATCTCAGTAACAGTAACGCGTGACCTATCTTACCGCCCGAATTAATTGCATGTGTTTCTGCCGTATGCTTTCATAAACTTGGTGGCAAGTTACTGATCATTTAAACTGTCTATTATTGTACTTGTAGAACCACGTTCGATATCAGTATATATACTTGCGTATAGTCTTCTGTTTTCTGCTCATTTTAAGATATATATCTATATCCAGCCCAGATCGTGCGTAAGACTAGGCTATCCAAACACATAATCCGAATTTTCTGGCGAGTTAACACACACGATGACCGTGCAAGTTCTGTTACAATACTCTCCAGTGGTCTCTTCATTTGTATCGGTGCTTTTTTGTTGCACGTTTGTGCTAAACTTTCACGGCTCGAGTACGTATAGCTCTTGACTCCATGATGGATCTAGCAGGCACAAACTGCCATTAGTTGTCACAGGACGAGTAGAGTGATGGTTATTGCTACCTTGTGTTAACTTTCGTCACAAATAACAACCCTCAATCTGAGACATGGATTCGACGTTTGTTTCTCTTAAGCATTCTTGTAACTAGTTAGGTGGATATTGTTCGTGATACAGATGGACGAGTTATTTATCAGTCTTCTCACCTTTACGGGAACGAAATCTGTGAGAGTTCCTCATTAGAAACACGTGCAGTTCATCTAACGGAATCGTCCACGCTCCCATACTGACTTGATCAAAAAACGCAAGAGGTCATAACAGATGTGCAATGGTTACTAACTTTTTGGAAGAAATTGGGGAGAAATTTCATGGCATTCGTGCGCAGACATGCGATGTTATAGTAAAGCCCAGGATGGTTGAGACGAAGAGCGGTGATCTTTTCCTGTGAATAGAAGTATATTCACAAAGGTGACATCAGCGTTTTAAATTAAGCGGTTTGGCATAAGAAAACAAAACGTTTATTGAGTTCAATTATACAATGAACGTAAAGGTGTCATAAACGGTAATAGTTTTAAAACCCAGTGTAACAGACACAAATTGAGACGCCGAGAGTTGAAGTTTCGTCAGTTATTACTACAAAACCATATCACCGAATATTTACCTAACAGCAATTCGAAACAACCCTGGGCACAAGTAAGTCTTAAGACTTTAAAAACATGTTTGGTGCTTTGAAACGTTACAATCATAACGAAACAATAGCGTCGTGAAAATCACAGAATCTGCATCACCAGTGTATCTCGTAAACAGTTGTACTTCCATAATGTCATAATATTCGCAGATAGACTGTGTTGTGTTTACATCAGCCTGAGTTACGTGCTTGCCAGATTCAGAGTGCCGCCCCAAGACCGCTGTGTAGTTATGTAGATACAGCATTAAACACTGCTGCTATATGAGGGTTTTGAATAGCTTATGTGCTTAAGTAGCTGCAGCAGTATCGACGGTGGCATAGAAGACGGAATAGACGTCCATATTGCTTAAAACTAGGTGATCACTGGCGATAATACGCGTACAGAGCGCACGTGTTTAAGACAACACCGAGAGCACCGTCAAACTACAGATGTGAGGCATGGCCATTCAGTAAGGAGGATGCAAACCAACTTCAAATGTGCGACCAACGCATGCAGCCAGTAGCAATGATGTGTGAGCAACGGTAGGGTTAGGAAATGGATATCCTACAGTGAGTCCATTTCTTTAGCAATCGAAAATGCGCAGACCTAGATGGTTAGGCCATTTACTGAGGATGCGAACTAATGGCTGTTTGTCATAGCCAACTGGTACGTACAGAGTGGACAAACAAAGGCGATAATCACTAGGTTATTTACCATAGGTAACATTCCTTCCTCAGGCTGGAGTCTCAGTGATTCACAGCTCATTCGAAGATATTAGGAAAAACGGTTACTAATGGATTTTAACACCGTAGGTGTTGCCTTTGTGGCTGAGCTTTACGTCAAGTGAGGAATGACTAATAAAGCAGTGAAGTGACGGTCACAGGAAAATCGTTTTATTTGGCAGGCGTTTGAGAGTAGATAGGCTTATAAGTCAATCCTCTCTAGCCTAGGACTGTTTCTCCTAGCTGTGACGTAATCAACATCAGCTTCGGTATTAAGTACAGTACTTCTCTGACAAGAAACACCCTACAGATAGAAGTTTCCGATGAGGGTACTTCCTCTTGCGGAGTGGAGGGCAGTTGGTCCCATGGAAGCCAACTGATGTGGGTGCGATATCGTGGATAAAACAGCTCTAATTTGTAAGGACCGTCAAAACAGGCATGCCTGCAAGATCGATATAGGTGTTTTACCAAGACATTTCTTAGTGTCGTAGTCAAAATAATCCTAATGAACATGGCTTTCAGTTTGTTACGACAACTACGCAGCCACCTCATAATGACGACAGACCACGTCAGGGTAACCGGTAATAGTGCTAAAACCCATTGGTGTTGTGCCATTCACCACTTCCCACCGTGTAACAGCATGAGTACGCGCCAGTTGGGACGCTATCAGGCCAAAATAAAAGCAAAATAACTAACGTTCTAATGGGACAGCTCATTACCAGCGGAACAACGATACCTTTATCAGGACCAAACCCCGTTAATTATAGTGAGAGGAAAGAGTAAAATTCGGTCAGGGTATTCAAAACGTTGACAAATGAAAGGACCATCTTCGCGGAGCCATGGTGCTCGCTATAGCTGATTCCTGGCGAGCATACATGATGGGTTTTGGTTTAGCGTGCATTTCACCAACCCAGACTTGTGAGCAAAGACGTACATCATTGAAACCAGCGCACTGTTCGCTAGGTTCAGGGAATAAAACTAAGCTGAATCAAGTTAATTCATCATACCTAAAAAAATGCGTTGGACTAGATTCCCACGTTGTGTAGTTCAGATTTCAGCTTATTACGGTGATAGGTAGATGTTGTTACGTGTCTTAATGATCCACTTTGCGTAGACAAACCGAGTTTGATCTGACAGAACTGATTCTTCCCGGGGGACTGAGTCCATTTAGATTCCCAGTTGTATTGGGTACGGTACGTAATCTGTTTCTTCAAGTGGGTTAATCTAAGAAGCAAAAAAATTCGAACCCTTCAAAAGCGTTTCTCCGACAGAACCATTTCTTTCTGAGGAAAGCATTGTGCTTGCGGTCGAAGACACATATGTATGAGAAACTAAATGGTAATGCAATGGGATTCTATTATTCGAACCTGCTGAAAATCAGACTACCAGGACGACGCAGGGGCTCAAGTGAACAGGGAATAAGTCAACAGAATCGAACGAAGGTAAAACCAGAATCATGAGTGACTATGCAGAACAAACCCGCAGTTCAATTGAGCGGTTGTTACAGGATGTTTCCAGTTCAGTTAGTGTCATGTCAAGAATAATGTCCGCAGACACGCAGGTGAATATCACAAAAACCTGTAGACAGTTTTGAAACTGAGTGAAATTTAGAGAAAAATTACGTATTATATTATGGCGATATTATATGTAATATATAATAAATACGTATGTATTTTACAATTACTATATAAAAACCGCCTAAAAAATCAAAAATGCGGATCTTATACCGTGTAACACCAGCTAAAATTGTTGTTTTAAATAAATGTCCACGTTTTGATTAATACATGGATCGGAGATGGAACTAGTAATCCACCGGACACTGTTTGTCTGGTCTACGCGATTGAGATGCTCCAAGAGGCTTGGTTGGATAACGGCTGCTGACATAAACGATATTGCTCAAAGCGGCGATCGGTCAAACGTCGGCGATCTATGGTGCCCCATTCATTCCAAATTCGAGAGAGCCTATTGGTTGCTGTTTTGTTGAAGTCTCGCTGGGGATATTGTAAAATAATTGACCGAACCATGACGACATAACTGTGACTCAAACGACAGTGATGCTGGTGGTCGTCAGGTTTATGGTCCTGGCGCCTTTCTAAACGTTCCAGCCACGAAGACTTGCCTGCGTCAACATTCGATGCTCATTGAGTCATTATGCTCTGTTAATGGATTCGCTATGCGAGGCCGCTAACCGGAGTCATTCGCTTCCGCTGGGTGCGATAAGCTGACAAGAATAGTCCACCCAACTTCAATGCAGTGAACCCGCGAGATCCGACATAAGTACCGAATGCACACAGACAAGCTTACGTACGCGCGTCAGCTGTAACTGCGCGAAAGACCATTTATGGGGCCGTTGGTATATCAAGCAAACAAACGCGTGAGTGCATGTTGCTGAGGCCCGTTAACGAACGGATGATATCCTAGCCAAGTCCAGTGAGCATCTGCTCATCTGGCAAAAGAATGCAATGGTAGGAAGATCTTTTGGCCTGATTTCTGGTGGGCTGCCTCATTGTTACTGTTTACCCTTTGACCTGAAATCTGACTGGTTACACCTGTTGACTGGCTTATTATTATTATTATTATTATTATTATTATTATTATTATTATTATTATTATTATTATTATTATTATTATCGTTTTGGAACTTCGACCGGGTAGGCCAGGTTTTTTTTGGATTTCAAATCAAAAGATCATCCAACCGTTGTATGTAAAGGTGAACATTCGTCGACTTCAACCAGCCGAGACACTCATACTGTTACACGCTGCCATCTAGCACGGTGACGAAACATTTGCAACCAAAATGCCAAGCTCGATAAACAACCGTACATCCAAGTGGTTCGGCTGTAGATGTAGTTAAAATAACATTTACTTGAGACTTCAATCCATTCAAAGTAAATTCACATTTTGGTCAAGACAGTCAATAAACCATGATTTCACGGATAAATGTAGTGAGAAGCGATCGTACTATACTACTCACACCATTGCTATTCAGTAGTGGGGGCAAGAGCATAGATTTTGACACTGAAGCAGCCGCAGGAAAAATACAAGAAACATCGGAGTGCTGCATCGCATGAAATGGTTCTTGAAACGTAAAGGAACTGAGTATTGGCGTCTGTGGCAACCTTGACGGTCTGGGACCAGTATCGTACACAGATGAGCGTTTTTGTATGTGGTAATGTTGAAACGCATAACCCATATGTTGCTTTCCTGAATAAATAATCCTTGTGCCATCCGCGTTCGTGGCTCACAAGAGTGACTTGAGAGGCAAACAGTTCTGCATGAAAAACAGATATCTCAGGTAATTTGACCAACCTACAATTTTGAAGCAAACAACACTTCGAACTACTCCCAACTTGCTTTTATGCACTTTTGAACGGCGCAACCTACAGCACAAGCATCAAATATTGTCTGAAATTGGTTGAGAAGCCTGTTATGTCAAAATTAAACGAAATGCGAACTGCAAACTAACTACAGCAGTGTACCTACCTTCACAAAATCGCTAACTTTCAACCGAATCTCTAATCCCAACGATCGAACACTAGGGAACCGTACGGCCAGTTTGAACAGCAATCCGCCATAGCCACAGCCTACATCAACGTAGCGAACGAGCGAGTCACTAGAAACATTTTCCGGCGTATCTGATTGAACTCCTCCATACAATCCGTCCCAATTGAACTGATCCGGTCGAATGGGATAATCCAGTGTGTGATCAGACCACGGATTACAATGTGCACGTTGACGGTAATAACGTTTTACAGGTAAGTCTACAGGATTGACTGTGGCCAATTCTGTTTGTGTGTAGCCCAGTAGTTTACTTGGCGAACAAGACATCTGGAGATGAAGCGAAAAAGTTAACAAGGTTATGCTTTCAGCTCCAAACACGAATTTGATGGCTGGTAACCAGGACAAGGATGCTGAAAGCTCACTGAGATTGAAATTGGAACTACAACTGAAAACAAAATCAGAAGCAGAGAAATCATGCAAGAAAGTTTATTACATATCGCAAGCAATACCATCGGAAAATAGTGTGATAGGGATAATAACAACTGCAACTTCAGGGCACTGATTAACAAAAAGTCAAACGAGATCTTCTTATACACATCACTCTTGAATTAACATATGAAAGACAGTGTCCAATCTTGGTCCATGTAAACTTTGTTCAGCCTACAACGTACATACGAACTATCTGAGCCATGCGAACAACAGAAAACATATAAATACGACAGCAAACACTTTGAGCATGAACGCTCGTCTAGATGACATGGTACGAAAATACAGTAATAAATGTTCATGGGCAGACCCAACATTCATTTCAGCCTCATCAGTGCTACTGTCTATCCGAGTTACGATATCGCTTTGTTCATGGACCAGAGTGGAAAATTGCTGATAGATTTCGCCTAACTGAACTATGGTGGACTCGACTCGTTTGATTGTGGCATCGCGTTGACGGATCTCCTGGTCGACCAAGGGGATTTGCAGTTGTGTCGATCGGGAACCCATCTGTTCGTCGGGATCTCCTGGTGATTCCCACTAATAAGACCAAGTGAGAAAAGCAGAAGTAACAAAAGCGTAAGGTGAGGTCAAAACATTAACATAGAACAAACAACAGGACCCAAACACAATGATATAATTTGGACAAACAGAAGTCAGTTTGTCGGATCACACACTAAATACAATTACAACAGGTTCGATTTCTGTCCAACATCACATTCACTCGTCAATTTGATTGCTGTCCAGCGTACAAGAAATGGGAGTCCTACCAACCCTGCTTAGCAGGAGACCAATTTTTTCATAACCTGTGAAAATATCATAGCCTGGCCACTTTGCGGTTTCTTTCAATTATCAGCAGCCACATCGGACGATGTACGACGTGGCAGACGCTCCGTCGGCACAAAGTTAACGTGATCCAACCAGCAAAGACTGTGTGCATAGATGCTCATACGGCCAACCCATTCGATACAGCCTAAATGATAAAGAGAACGGTGACAGAATACCGAGAGTTTAAATGTATTTTTCATATTAGTGAATCAGGTCTTTGATTCGCAAGACAAAATTGACCGCACATACGCACTGTAAACCCTATCTTGGGATGTCGCTGGTGACAGACTGACAGACGCACCACATGCTTACTATTATTAAAGGTACCTGATCAACAGTATTACAAGCTGATGAGATTATCCAAATGCGTGAAGCGGTTGACAGTCTCCAACAGCCCACCTGCAACAATAAAAGTAAGGCCAGCACCAATCCATTTTGTTGTAACTGGATCTACGATCTATGAACCAGTGAGATAACAGATAACGGAAAGACGGTTAACAACATAAAGAACAATGAACAACGGACGATGGGGTGTACACGATTAACTCAGAACGTCTCAGCCAATTTAACCACACAAGACTAACGTATGAAGACTGGTCTTCAAACAGAGCTCTGTTACGTCGTTCAGTCCGGACACGTGATCATAAACTGGGTCATACTTAAAAGGTTTGTGACCAATAAGAAAGCACGGTCAAAAAAAACAAAACAAACAAGAATCCAGACAACACAGCGAGATCCCAGTCAGAAGATGAGCGTGTAAGCGTATTGGATCGTCGCCTGGGCTACCAGCTCAGTCGTTTGACCCATAACCGACAAATCAGAAGAGACGCGGTGACACCGTTTATTGGAGGTGCGAGACAATATCAGGCCACAGAGACTTTAAATTTATGAGACAGAACGATTACCATAGATGGCCGACAGACACAGAGCGAATCAAATGAAACAGTCATATATGGCAGTCACGACATCAGAGAAAATCACGTTACACGAAGTGTCAGAAGGCAACGCGAGAAAAAAGCACGGTCCAGATAACGCACACCTGCAATTCGATTGGCTGAGTGGGACCACACCACCACCCACGACTATGTCATCCGAGCTGGGCCGGCCGATCGATGTGATGTGATACTTGCTGGCTGTCTCGTTAGGTGATGCGCCTCCTAACAAAGCGGAATGCCAAAAACAGTGACAAAAGATCGAGGACGTCCGTCGAAGGCGGAGAACCACACATCTGTGTCAACTTTGAAGGCTACTTGAAAAAGTAGTGTTTCAGACCTTTTGCTAGATAAATAAAACGATTCTTCGGGAAACTGGGGACTTCCCTGACACCAAACTTGTAACCACATCTCACACTTTGACGGCGCTGAGTGCACAGTATGCAGACCAACCGTGTCACGCAATCGGCTCAGCACGGTTTGTATGTTTTTTTGCAGAAGAACTAACTAAAGCAATGTCACCCATATACTCAGTATCAATCAGCCTACTACTCAACAAAAGCTCCACTGTGATATCTTCGGAGCCTCTAAATATTTTCCTCAACACAGTTGGAAAGGAAAAGGAAATTTGACGCCCTTGTCGAACAACACTTGAAATGGAGAACGCTTGAGATAGCCGCTAATAACTATGCACGCTACACCTAAAGTAGGCATGCAACGTCAATAAGCTGACATTTTTCACTGAGACTCATATGCGATGGAGACAGTCCAAGAGAGGGTCACGCACCCGGACCGATGCCAGTTTAAAGCTACAAAAGTATCGCGACTGTTGCCTGCGCAAAAGGGTGCCTAGACTCTATTGTCTGTTAATAAAGGGAATGGTCGAGACACCCACAACCAGACTGGAAACCTGCTGATACTTTTCTAATTTGGTTCTCTGTGTTTCATAAGTCGCCAAACTATGAAACCAGTGGGCGTCTCGGAAACGATAGAGACAAAGCTGTTTTCTCAACCGATGTCCTGGCATCATTTTTCAAAGCGGGAATGACTGCTCTTAAGCACTTGTCATGAGGCGCCTCCTCAGTCTCTCACATGGAGCGAAGAGGTGTGGTCGATTCAGACAATAATCTCTTACTGGCTCTGGAAGGAACTGAAGAAAAAAGGTCCGAGTCTAGAGGTCAGTTACGGTACAACAATGTAAGCTCCAGTATTATTTCGATTTACAACGGAAAATCCTCCGGAACGTCTCAACTAAATATGATGACTCCAGCGTTCATAGCCGAATAAGCTCGCTTAGACAAACTGAATCGTTCATCATCCTGTTCAGCAGATCTACTATAGTTCACCTGTCAGTACTGTTTGACAGGCAGTTCCTGTATCCCCGTCCCTCAATTTTTAACAGAACACATCATGTTTGCGGGTAACTGGTCTCTGAGCAAATGATGAAACAAAACGTGCGTGAACAACATCATAATCTAAGTCAAAATGAACAATAATATTTAAAGGGGTGTCATCTCCAGCGATATGCTCAGTTTAATTCCATGGTTGGGCTGCACAGGCATTCTTACTCATTCAATAATGCGATATACAACCCCAATAGCGTAACTGCTTCTCGTTAGGCTACTCCCCTACCGCCTGTCCAACCTGCTTTCACCTGAAACTATCAGTCTAGATCAGCATAGACCTCCTAATCAAAGCAGCAAACGAGCCTGACCACCACGTCAGGGACAACAATTATAAGAAATGATCATCGCAGAGCTGTACGTCAGAATCCACGCACTTCGAGCTAGTCGCTGACTGAGTAGCGAGGAAAATTGGAAGACAATCACAGATTACGTTTAGCGCTAATACTTACATGAGGAGCCCACTATGAAAGTATCAGTTTGATGGATACTTTGTAAACAACTCCATGTACAGGTAAGCAGCATCAGTCCCAAACTGACCCACTATTGACCATGCCTCACCACTCCTGAGGAAGCGCAAATCGTTGAACACCAGTAATACAAGGCGACATTTGTAGGCGTTTACCATCTAGTGTTTACGGTTAGTGTATTTAAGGAGAACCACACAGTATCAGCTTGATTTAAAATTTCACTACAAGTTGACCATGACGATATCACCGCGAATTTCAAGCTGAGTATGCACAATAACTAACTACAGGTAACAGGAATGCTTAAAAGATATAAATTTAACATTGACAGCTAATCGAAGCTTTCGTATTCACACATACTTCGATAAAAGCACCAGACGGTTCTCGCTGTTGAAAGACTTCGTCGGTATTGTATATCCTCACCATGGCCAGTATTTGAACTCCGATGACGTTTTTATGGAGAAACCATGTAGGCTGCTGTATCATTGACCCCGCATTAGAAACAAATAAATTATCACATCTAGAGTTCCACCAGCTAAACCATAACATAGTGCTTTTTTTAAAAAGGGCTTGTGTGAAAATTCAACAAAACATGAACCAAAACCCAACTCACCTATTTCGTTATAAGCAAGCTATAATTGGTCATATTTCCTTTCAACAGGGGGTATGTTTGCTCGATATGATAAAAACGTGACCGTGATAGTTTATGAGTGCTCAAAACAGTTGTAACTTGGAGATTACGAGAATGCTAAAGCACTTCATGAAGGATCTGCTGCCTCACCATGTCTCATAAGGCATGCATTAAATTTGCATAAAATGATGAAAAAATGTGTCCAGGTGAGTGTTCAATCCAGTCAGCTCACTTTATCAAGATCAAGGGTAACTTGTCAGAAACAAACCATTGCAAAAACAGTTGGCCAGTAGGTTCAGTCATAAACGGATGTCTTAGAAATTCATGCAAAAAAAAACATCATACAACCTGCACAGCTTTTGTGGAAATTTATGTACTTGTGTTGTCCATGAACAAATACTTTACGATAAATCTGCATTCGTTATTTCTGCAATAAACGGGTGTAAGGTACAGTTGGATTCTAACAAAAAAAATGTCGTGTAACATACCCCCAGAAGTTGGCTTTCGAAATTTGCTTTCAGATAAGCATGTTTCAGCTAATTCTTCGCGGTTAAGCTGAAAAACTTTTCAAATGGTCCAGTCCCTAGTAAATGAATTCTTGTTTCTACAGACAAGAAAGGTACAGATTATCGGTCTTCAAGCTTCGTCGTTTCCACTACACAGATTGAGTTAAACAAGCTGAACGCAAATCAGCCAGAGCAAATTTCTGGAAAATAAACGAACGGGAACCATAACGCAAACTACGATGGGTAAACTTTCCGAAGGGATCGGAAGAAATCCTAAGGCATTCAGGTAGTAATCTATTCAAAAGTTGTGAAAACCACATATATTTCTGGATATACACAAGCCGACACAACAAAACCGGTGAAGTCCTCGTTCGTTCTCATGAAGTAGAGAAAATAGCACCCTGTGTGTCCAACAATTGATGATCGTGTTGCGAGCTGTTGTCCAAATGTGATGCTTTCACTTGTTGGACTCAAGTAAGAACAAAACCAGTTATGAAAGAGCACGAGAAAATATAAACGCCGTTTGAAACCTGTCCTAACCAAAGTGGTACTGAAATGGATCGTAGTTAGTCAGTCAGTGAAATTCAACCAGGGTCGATGAAAGTCATGTGTAGTGAAAAATCATTCCATCAATTGTACCTACGACAGATTTCAAAATGTGGTCGGTTTAACCGCAATTTCTCCCAACCGAGATAGAAAACAAGATCAACTGATACCAGGTTGTCAGTTCCACAGTACTGGTTCTGTGCCATTAAACGTAAATTCGATGAGCATCTCATAGTCGCGTGATGCTTTGAGACAGCCTGAGCTCTCGAATGTCTGCATAATAAGGAATGACGATCTGAAAAGCGGCCGTAAACTAGTTGTTGCAGTAGTGAGTACAAATCGACAATTCGTGTAACTCTATCGTTGTCATGATGAAGAATAGGGATTGAACTTACATGAAAAGGAACAGTGGATGAAGCCTGTAGGTTCATGTGTTGTCCATACGGCACGGTGTTGTAATTGCACAAAGGCTGATCTGTGGACACACAAGTTGTTCGTTTGATAGGACTGTTAATACTTTGAAATGAGGTGTATAAAAGAGAAACAGTTTCCGATGCCGACAGTGAAGGAGCGCTGCTTATGCAAGTTGCAACCATGGTATGGTTAGGAGAGGTACGTGAAGCAATTGACGCCAGACTAGGATCAGTACTTGAAACGGTGGAACAGTGAACAGATGACTGAAATGATACCGGTGAGAATGTAGTGGGTACAGAATGAACCTCGTTTGGGGATTCAACGCCAGATATTTTTCCCTTACTGGTCTCCAACATTTTTTGAAAAGCATTCACCAAGTTTGCTAAGTATAATTCAAGTCCGCGCACAACCAAGTTGTTATGTTTGATGAATTGCGAGTAAGAAAAGTGTTCGTTACGAGTCTTCGATTCCAACATTTTCAAATGGTATAAAGTCTTGTTCAAGTCTACAATATCACACTGTATGACATCAATGAGTTTGTTTGTGGATGAAGTGAAGGAAGTATCTTTTTCATTAAATATAATGCATAACTTCTTCATTTTTAGCTGAGTCTGCTGGAGATCTTTGGATAAGCCTTCTGAACACAAAGAAAACTCAGCGCCCGCCTTCCCTGTGGCCGGTTTTGGTCGGAGAGTTGAACGGGGTTTTAAACAAGCACGACCCGCAAGTACACGTTGCTGGTAAGATTTTGCACATGTGCGAAATTCTCCAGTGCGGTCACAGGCCCCCATAATACTCATTTCACTGGCAGTATGAAAAAATGTCAGATGAGTAGGAGTTCACACGACCACCTGGGAAAAAGCAAAAGAATGAAAAGGAGATGGCATTGAAAAAACTTCACGACCGTCACCATCAGCATCGTGGATATAACTTTTGACATGCTGAGTTCGCCAACCATGCTTTTTTAGGCAAACTGTTACAGCATTTTCCACTTGCAAACAAAATGTATTGTGGATTTTGGTTTCTCTCACACAAGTCACTGATTGTCTACTTTGAGCAGCAACCATCGAAAGTATGGAAGATAATTAATTCGTAGCTTACGGAAAAACGAAGGACGACTGGCGGGACTTTGCACTTAACTAACATAAAACAAGAAATGACGCCAAAGTCACCACTATTAAATCCATTTAGAGCCTGGCCCCGTAACGCGGTTACGATGGATACACATTTCTTGGGCACCCAAATCATCCACAAGTAATTCTAGAAATAGCAATGCACCAAAAGGTTACACTGGCACCTACCATTATGGCACCTACAATTATGGGGAAAGAAAGCCCAAAATTTAAAGAAGAAGCGCGGGGAAGGAATGGGGCTCAGTACATAAATACCCTAAATCGGAACTTGAAAATTCGACTTCGTAAACAACTTACCGAGCTGCAACATCGCCTTGACCAATCAACCGTATTTACTGCATAAATAACTCCGGTAAATGACGGCAAGATTGAAATTGTTCAACTCTATGAGTCGCCAACCCACCCTAATTTCTCCAGATTTCGACTCTGTGAGTCAAGAGGGACTCAACCTGTGAAACAGACATAGTAATAACTATCATTTTGCACCTCGAAGTTCAGCTTAATCGACTGAGGCATCGACAAGTAACGTTCCGTGTGGGAAGCGATCGGTTGGTATCGTTGGTATATGGCCCGACCACCCTAATTCATGTAATCTTAAAGATAATTAATTAAGCCACTTGATCTTTACTCCCGGTTCTTCGCCATTTAACCTCGTTGATGCCACATGAGCAGGACGACTGAGCTCAGATATCAATAGTCGAAGACGGTTCATGTTATCCAACCTGAGCGATCATGTTCTCCAGTCGTGTAGTAACACCGCTAGTGAACTTGCTTAAAATACGAACCTCACAGACTTCAGCGATGCTTCTCGAGCCAAAGGTGATTCAGATTGGCGACAACCGACATAATCGACTAGATACACCTGCTGAATTCACCTTCCAATTAGATGAACTTGTTGGCAACCTGTAAAGATTCCTTAGCCAACACCAAATCAATGCAAACACTACAGTATTGCAGAAGCATTTGTATTTTGAGGCGATAGAGCACATCCCGATGCTTGCGTTCTTCCAAAGGCGTTGTGCACTCGGTCTTTCAGAAAACCTGAGGGCATGCTGACACCACAGACGATGCAGGCTTGTAAACGTCATTTGAGCATCAGCTATACGAGTTGTGAGCTCATCAGACAACCTACCAGCGTTGATACAATTGCCAAGGCACGTGAACTCCTCACTTGCCTTCAATAGCTCATCACCTAGGGTAAGGTGGTGCAGAGTCCTGCCGATCTTGCAACTGCACCTTGCACTCGGACATACAAAACTAATAAACGGAAGCCTCCAGTATGTCTAAGATGCCCTGGGCTGCAAGTAAACCCACACGGATCAGAGTTATGTCGTTCGCACATTCCAGGTCTTAAAGTTGAAGGTCCCGGCGTAGTTCAACACCACCATACCCGCAGTCTTTCAGGGCCCCCCATAAGATCATGTCTACTGCAAAATTGAGTAGGAGAATGAGGCTGAACAATTTTCGTCGCACCCCATTTGTGACGTTGAAGGACGACCATGCACTGTCGTAAGCCCGGTCCGAGGTGTGACTGTAAAATGCTTACAGGATGTCAACATACTTCTAGAACACACCTTTTCTCAAAAAACAATCCTATGATGTCGAAAGGCGCAATCGTCGGCTTTCTACATGGATGGCGGAGTTCAAACATCTGGCGGAGCGTGGACTTAAAATTCATGTAGCCGAAGAGAAACGAAGCTTGTTCCCTAAGGATATTTTGCACCCGTGTTTCCCTTAGTCTACGAGGTACAATGGCTCCGAACGGCCTCGATGCAATCAGAGCTAGGCTAATCTGTGATAAACATACGACGTGCGTGAGTTCTTTTTACAAACGAGGATTATGTTAGCCAAGCCTCAGCCACAAAGAACGATTTCATTGACATGCAGCCGTTGGCTCATTGACCAAGACTGGGTTCTCGTGTACGAATAGGAGCGTAAGGCAGTTCGTCTAGTTACCTTGTGAAGTTTCAGAGAACTTGATCTCAATAAGACTTCCGCCTTCGAGGGCGAATAAACGTCAACAAATTAATAAGCATAGAAGGGGTTCAAAGACGTGGTCAATAGCGTTCTTGGCTAATTGGACTTCTGTTGGAAGCGCTCAGCGCAGCGTCCTAAGAATCACTGCAGATTACGGATAGACTAACCCCTGACTTTGCAGATTACTTCGCACACACCTGGCTTCCTGCTTGATCGTATGAGAAAGGAAAGCTTTCGAGAGTTTCCGGAAGCAGCGACCTGCTCCATCTCAATAACGCGTTGAGTCCACCAGGTTGATTCCGGAGTTGTGAGGGAGTACTCACGTGAACCGAAGTATGTTCGATGCTAGATGGAATACCCTAACAAGCACCAAGAAACAAGTGATCGCCGAGAAACTCAGCAGTTGGTAACTGAACTAAAATCATCATCATCATTGTCATCATCAGGCAGGTAAGTAGCCTGCCTATAGCAACAAGGACAGGGTCAGTGCCAACACAATCTTGTAACAGCACTTCAATCTTTGAGGGTGCAAAGGTGGACCTGACCTTATCGCTTGGAGAAGGTGTAGCAGGACACTGTCCCTATCGGACCACCCTTCTCTCACGTATCATCATCATTACCATCATCATCATCATAGACAGCAATACATCAGTGGTTCACACTGATGCTTAACTGCCACATAACCACGAAGAAAAAAAGAAGGCAAAAATAGTCCGTATCAGAAGAGTAAACAAATGTAGGGGAGGGGAATAGACCTAACTACTAAAAATAGCTACGTCTATATTCAAACATACAACATCAAGGCGCCTACACCTTGCAAACAAACAAACGAGCTGTAAGTGAAAGTAAGGCATCATCAGCAAGACAGCCTCCTCACGGCTTTCACTGCCCTGCGTCATTAAGTGCACTCACTTCACAGACAACTCGGACAAACAACGGCAATATTCACGCTACTGAGCTCGGTTAGCTGCCATCTCACCTAAAGTTTCAAGCCACTGACTCTGCGAGCCGCGAGGTCCTCAGCCGGGAATACGAACCCAATCTACAGTGACTAACCCCTTCATGAATGATTTCATTTGTCTACGCCAGGTCATTTATTGTCCACCTCGCACCTTACGCCAATCGGTTGAATCGTCGGCAAATAGTGATCGGTGTGGCAGCCGATTAGGTGGCATCCTCGGTACATGACCTAAACATCTAGATCTGTGCAAATGTAGTGACTGAACAAAAGAACTCGTTTGACAATCAATGCCAAACACCCGCTTCCTAACCTCTTCGTTGCTTATTTGCTGGTGCCATCCGATACGAGCGATTAAACGCAGACACCGGTGGTCAAGTACCTGAAGACGTTCCACGTTCTCTACCCTGAGCGGCCAAGTCTCGCTGCCGTAAAGTAACACAGCCCTCACTGTTGTCTGATATACGCAACCTTTAAGTTTCAGGAAAATGCCTCTCTGACGCCATAGGTGTTTCAGATTGGCGAATACCGTCCTAGTCTTGGATATACGTGCTTCTATTTCATCTTCTACATCTCCGCCGCCGCCGCTGCGGATGCAGCTTCCAAAGTAAACAAACCGATCAACAGCCTTTATGACTTCATTATCCAACATTAAGTCCACGTAATCATAGCAAGCTTGTAGAAGCACTTTTAAAACTACATGGCGCATCCCGCAACACTTAGCAGACTGTAACACAGCGTCTAACATTGTTTGTGTTGCTCGCCAGTTGTCAAAAAGCAACAACTTATCGTCAGCATAATCAAGATCAGTTAGCCTTCCATCTGGTAGGAGGTCCACACAGGCATCTTGTGAGTGCAACAGACAGTCCTCCATTATTTCGTCTATGAGGAAATTGAACAGAAATGGTGAAATGGGACAGCCTTGACGTACGCCACTCATGATGCTGAAACTGTCAGATAATTCACCGTAAACCCTAACCTGAGCTGAAGTATGGGAATAAAGAGCTGCAGTGAGTCGACGAAGTATAATGGATGCCAGAACCATTGAAGTGACAGATCACACTAATCCCCGTATGGCTTTCGCAAGAGACCCGGGCTCCCTTTTCAAATATGGGAACTATTATCGAGTGACCCAAGCACAGAGGGATCGTCTCTGTCGTCCATACAAGTTGAAACAATTGAGTCAAGGCCTCTACTAACACCTCTTCACCTTCTTTGAAAAGAGCCGGCACGATATCATCTGGACCAGCAGCCCTATTACGATTGAGAACCGAGGTGCAATTGCGAACCTCAGTCTCAGTGGATTAAATAGGAGACCGCTCGCCGGAGACTATGTGCACAAACAATCGACACTCTTCTGTGGAAGAGCACTGTTCTCGATTGAGGATATCGCACGCCACAACTCAATGTTACCTGCATACAAAATACAGCAAGATGAAGAGTTCAAGAAGGTCATTAATAAACAGTATAAGTAGTGAGAGGCCGAGGAGACAGCCTTGTCAGACTCCCGTAGCAATCAAGCGAGTGGCGAATCACGTGCCGTATACACGAACACCGAAGCAAGGGTCATAAAAGCAATCTTCTATCCAGGATGGTAGGTTATGGAAAAAGCTAGAAAGGGACATTTAGAAATAGGGACAGAATGGATAACTCTGTCAAAAGCTTTGGCGAAATCGAAGTATATGACATCAGCAATTGTGTCAGTCAACTCGATCAAGTTGCCTTTGGTAATCGCCTCACTGGCATTCAACACCTGGTGGACTATCAAATTCCCGGTTTGTATATTTGATCTAAATTTCTGTGTCCATTATAAATTTATCTCATTTCCTCTCTGATGCTCCGAACATTAACTTTCACATAAAGTTAACGACAACCTTTGTGTATTACGTTCTGTTTCTTCCAATCATTGTTCAGGTTTCAACTCTACCAGTTTGTTAGTATAATCTTGTTAGGTTATATATTTTCCGCACATTTATTATCATGACTCGCACCAGGCCCAACAGCAGGACAGTTGACACACCCATTCGTAAGTCCAGAGGGCTGGAGCAATGTGCAGAATTCTGATGGTCAATTTAGCTGGCCTGCTTCAACTGTTCCAGCTATAATTTTGTAATGTAGCACCCAGGTCAGTAGATTTAGGACTACCCATTAATAATGAGGTCCGCAACTGGATTTCGACTCTCAAACGTGATAGGGCGTTAGCAGAGGCCTTGATTTAGTTGTTTCAACTTGTGTGGATGACGGAGACCATCCCTCCGTATTGGCGTCACTCGCTAGTTGTACCTATATTCAAGGAAGGTCTGAGGGGCTCTTATGAAAGCCCTAAAGGAATTAGCTTTACCTCAGTCATCACTAGGGGTCTGGCATTCATTACACTTCTTCGACTTACTGCAGCTCGAGAGACAAACATTAGGGGAGAACAGACAAGGTTTCGCCCTGGGTGGGGGTGTATTCATTAAATTTCACTCTCCGTCACACTCTGGAGTAGCGTCATGCGTACTGTCGGTCAACAATCGCCGTATTCCTCGACTATGAAAGTGCGTTTGATTCGGTGGATCGCTCCACAATTTTAGAGTCGCTTAAACGTAGGGGTGTGCCGACCAAGTATGTGAACATACTGTCGGCTCTTTATTCCCATACTTCAGCTCAGGTTAGGGTTTACGGTGAATTATCTGACAGTTTCAGCATCATGAGTGGCGTACGTCAAGGCTGTCCCATTTCACCATTTTTGTTTAATTTCGTCATGGATGAAATAATGGAAGACTGTCTGTTGCACTCGTACGATGCCGATGTGGACCTCATAGCTGATGAAAGACTGACTAATCTTGATTATGCTGACGACAAGGTTTGCTGTGTGACAAACTTCAGGCGGTATAAACAACGCTGAATGCAATTTCGCGTTCTGCAAATAACTTCGAAATGCGTTTTGCAGCTTCAAAATGCAAAGTACTTCTCCAAGATTGTTGTGATCACGTAGATTTAATGTTAGATAACTAAGTTATGACCGGTCTATGCACCTGGAAGGCTGCATCAGCGGCGGCGGAGGAAGAGTAGGCGAATACGTAAAAGCGCGTATCTCCAAGGCTAGGGCGCTGTTCGCTGATCTG
>LUCH01002180.1:85220-96638 GCA_013368495.1 Paragonimus heterotremus | reverse complement strand
TGAGAATGTACTACGCGTTCACACTAGTAGAAGCTTCACCTGATTGACTCAAGCTATGAACTACGTCCGCGTATCCAGTTGGCATCCACAGTTGTAGATGCTTCAGCTTGATTCATTTAAACTGTGAACGACGTCTGAGGATGCACTATGCATTCACAATAGTAGACGCTTCAGCTGGATTCACTTAAGCTACGAATGACGTCTGAGAATGCACTATGCATTCACTGTAGTAGACGCTTCAGCTAGATTCACTTAAGCTATGAACAACGTCTGAGAATGTACTACGCGTTCACACTAGTAGAAGCTTCACCCGATTGACTCAAGCTATGAACTACATCCGCGTATCCAGTAATCATCCACAGTTGTAGATGCTTGAACTCGATTCACTTAAGCTATGATGAACGAACGGGTATCCAGTATGCATTCGCAGTATTAGATGCTTCACACTGATTCACTTAGGCTATGAGCAATGTCAGAGAATGCAGAATGCGTTTACATTTGTAGCTGTTTTTTCCAAAAGATTTCCATGAACAACATAGAGAACAAACACATGCGATGTGTGGGAAACGTGTATTTGAAGTGTTTGAGGTACATGCCCATTATCATTTTCGATTCCGTTAATTATCACATTGATTGTGATATTCTTCTGCACCACGATAGATACTTGGAGTTCTAAACATCGAGTTGTGATTGGCTGAGGGTTATACTTACCGGTGATCGGCAGGCGGATTGAGTTATTCTATTCCCGCATATTGTTTCTTATGAACGACAAACGACCTCAGTCTAGTTGAAACGTTGCAGTACAGTCATTAAAATTTGCTTCTGAAGATTCTCAGTGATACTATGGGACATGACGCCCTTTTCTTACGTCGATCCATATACACCGGTGATGGAAACCATCAGATCATAGAGTCCTTTTCAACCATTTTTAGGAGCAACGTTCCGTTTACCATTATCTACCTGAATTCTTACAAACCAGGAGAAATAGTATAAATATCGTATAGATAAGGAAGCTGGAAACATTACGTAATGTCTCCAGCTTCCATGTATGGTACCATACATGTTCCACCGTCAAATACGTCGGTATTCTCGTTGAAATTCAATGCAAACTTTGTGCGGTCGTATATTTCCATTTGGGCCATATCTTCAAAACGCCGCAACGTTAAGCGCTCTCGAATCATAGGATAACGAATTTCGTCTTGTAAATTGCGACGAGCACATTTATCAGGCTTACAAAAACCAATTAACGCCAACAGTGCGTTAGTTTCATGAAAATAATGGAAACATTTTTCGTCACCGAACCAATACTTTCGGGACTTGATCGGTTTATTTCAATATTCCCATCCACGCTGTTTATCTACCATTGATATACTGTAGGTACTTTGACGAAAAATGCAATTTTAAAGTTTCCAAAATTATTTTAAAAACGAGGATTCGCGCCAAAATGACCGTTGTGCATTTCGAACGACCTTCGAACCGAATCTCAGAGAAAACAGGTAATTGCCTTATGAATAGCTTAGTCCCCATGTTTTAACAATGTTTCATTCGACAGGAATATAATAACGTTTTCCTGCTAAATCACGTTCAAATTTTAGTAAAATCATATGCTTCCACATGTATGAGATATTTTCCCATTATGTTCCACCATCAATTTTCCGAAATGACACGGTAAGAAACTTCTGGTTGTCTTTTCATCAATCCCCATGCCACTGAATTACCCCACATTCTTAGCTTACTTCTTCAAAGGATTAAAATAAAATGATGTAGCTACAGAATCTCAGATTTTAATAAACCGCAAAATTCCACAAATTTACAATAACATTGGTGGCAAAAGAAAATTTATTAACTGACGGATTACATAGATATTTACGTTCTGTCGACTACACGCAGCCCTCATAAGTGCAATTTGTATTATTGATTAGTTCTATCAACTTGGTATAAAAGTCGGCTGTACATGTGAAGTTAGGAAGGGTGAGAAGTTTGAATAACGATGACAAATATGAGATAGAAAATGCTGTACAAAACGCTACAGTAGTGTGTAACAAAAGGGCGAAAATGTAACGGACTACAAAATGGGCGAAAGTGCCTGTGCATATGCCTGGTTATCTCAGTGCGGTTGTCATGTCTTTATTTCATTAAGGAACTTGCACGCGAGTTGGTTTTCGTTTCTTTGATTTGTTACCAATCGTTCGTTCTATCTCTCTCCCTCTTTTCTACATATACAAGCCTGACACTGTGCATGTAGGTTACGGGTAACATAAAGACGATGCCTGAAGCCAGACCCTCACAGTCGAAGTGCACAAAGCCTTGGCCTACCAGCGCAAGAAGATGGATCACCGGGCTATTGGTCGCCACGTCTTGTAAACTGCAGTGAACTGATCTGAACCGAGGAATTATAACAAACTACTTGATTAGCGAGTCGGGCTTGAAGCCCAAAAACAGAACCTGGAAAATTCGTTGATCCCTTTGAAATGAGGCAGCCGCAGTTCTGGGTGCTCTCTGTTGGCATTCCGGTGCAAACATTTTGGAGGCCCGATTGATAATAGCCACATCGTCCTGTTCAAATCGAACTTGGACGTGAACTGAAATACTTCAGAGTTTGCCGTCATGCGGTAGATGGAATAATGGTCCATTTTGAAGTATTGAAAAAATTGTTGAAGTCATCAGCCTTCACAATTTAATCAATGATAAATCTATCTATTTTTTTTACAGCAGACGTAAACATGCAATTAACCTTGACCACGGTATCCCCCTGCGCACATTTTCGAATTGCTATTAAAAATGGTTTGTTTGTGGTTTGGTACGAATCTTGTTTCAGCCTCCCAAACAGAAGGGAGTTAAGAAGAAGCGTACAAGCAAAAATACTACAATAATTCATGGAGTTAGTACGGCGGATATGACAAAAGATGAAATAGAAGCATTCGTTATTCTCCTAAGAGAAGAATTGGATAAAGAGAGACAAGAACGAAATTTGATAGCACTAGAGAAAGATAAGATAATGACCTTTTGGGAATTATCGAAAAAACAGTTGGAAGATTCCAGGGCACTACTTGCCAAAAAGGAGAGAGAGTTAGAAGACATGGACGAAAGACACCAATTAGAAATGAAGGTAAATGAAAGTATTTAATGCTGTTGGCCAACTGGTTATCCTTTCCAATTAGTTTGTTTTGTCTCTTGTGGCACATGCATGCGAATGTAATGTGGGCCTGTCTCTGTGAGCACAATTACTTTTTCTACCTAAATTTGTGGTTTTTCTTTGAGCGCTCAACCAGATGATCTCGTGATGGAAAAAAGGTTTTGTCCTCATCGATTGCATTACCAATGAGTAGCACGGCAGGTTTAGTAATTAAAAAAACATTAGTTGTAGAAAAACAACTACGGATGCATTCGAACTGCAGCGGCGACTAAATTTAGTCGCCGCTGCGGAATCCAGCATGAACTTCTTTGCTCAGTAGTAGCCTCGGTGCGCTAAGGCCACTGCTGAACAAAGAAGTTGTATTACAAATGTTGCTTCTGTCGCCAGTTCAAATGCAGCCGGAGCCCTGATGTTTCACAGTTGAGTCCAATCTAAATTTTATTGCTTGCTGTTTTACTACATGTTTAGAGTCAATCACACCCGAAAGTCCTACGGGCCTATAGAAACACAATATAGCGCACGCTTCGGTCCGTTACTTTCCTTTCCCTCGGATAGTTCCCTGGTTTAGACTAATCTCTTCTTTGTTCCCCTACTTCCTGTACAGACTTAAAACCTGACCTGCTGTTTGACTAGCGAAAAAATGCGCATAAAACTTTGGAGTAAAAATTATTAGGAGACATTTTTGTTCTGTATACACGGACTGTGATACATGATTGTGTGCCCATGTTACCAGCGTTCTGTTTGTCAAAAATAAGGATGGTGTCACTTAGCTGCAGGCATGCCACACTGGAGTTATGGTTATGTTGTGTGTAGGCGCGTCGCACATATAGTTTCCCTCGTGTATAGTGCAAACACCCTTTGTATTGTTCACTGAAGACATTGTCAGTGGTGGTTGCTTATTCCGTCCTCCCGCTTACCTGCCCTAGTTACGTGAAGTATTTAGCTTATATGGCAGATCAGGTTTAATGAAATGGCATTCAACTGTATGCACTCGAATGCTGAAGTGTTATATGCACCGGTTCAAGTAAATTGTCCAGTGGCTGTTCTCTGCACTTATTATCCGCCAAATTCTTAACCAGACCCCCAACATAGAGAACAAATAACTCAAAACTAATCCATCTAAAAGAACATAATCCGGTTACCTACCTTACCTCTTATTATCGTAGAGTAGAAAGTGAAGTGAACATTTTTCTGCCAAGCTCTTTTAAGTGGGTTACTTTTGTCACAAGTGGGAGAAAAAACGATGTATTCTTGTTTGCTGATTGCATTATCCTAGCAGTCATCCATTGCATGGTAACGCGTTATGTGTTCAGCTGTACATTCGTATTCGGAGACAAATCTGTGAGAGTGCATCAGGTGCAGTATGCACTTTTCTATATTTTGAAGCAGTAAAAACTGGTGGACGTAACCAGTGTAATGAAGTTTTAGTGTCCGTTTCATTTGGAACACTTCCCGCAAGCAATGGTGGTGGAGGCAATGCCTTATAACTACGCCTGTTTTTAATGACGGTTTGCGCATTATGAGTAATGTCGCCGGTGGAGTTTGGTTGTGCCACAGTGATATGTACCCCACCGACGCTGCGCGGTGAAACTGAACGTCCGAAGAGAGTTACCAAGCACTTGCTTCATTTTGTGCATTTTTGATCAGGAGCTTGTTGTTTAGTATTGACATGTGAACCAAATGGTGCACTCAGCTTATACTGAACATTGTAAGGGCGAACCCTCGTTTGCAATGTCATTGCTGGAGGACAATTTTCTTGACTTACATAGCACTTTCACCTCTCTGGCACATTCGAAATAACCTGCAATAAGGCGCTGCCAGGTTTTACAAAATGCGGTTTACTTACTTTTAGAAACTGGTAATTTCGGATCGTAAGAATCCGGCTGAAATTGTTCTGTACGTATTTATAATATGCAATGCCAGAAAGTTTAGGAATTACAGCTGTTGTCCAAGCAGCTCATCGTCAAGTTGTTGCTTATGGCAGCGACATATTCTCTGACGAGTTTCTAAATTTCCACAAAGCAGTAACACATTCTTCAATCTGTACATAAAAATTAGAGAGTTTTCGTTAGCTGGAAAAATCGTCAGCGCCAACAATCAAGACGTTGAATGTCACGGTTCAATGTTATACGTATATTAGCGCCTAGTGAAGGTGCGCAAAACTGAAGTAACAACTGAGCCGGAGAGAGGTGAAAAAATCTTGTTATCAGACTGCATCACAAAGAAATGCGTGACGAACTTGGCCGTTGACATCGTGAACCCGGAATATTTGGAATATAGACGATGCGATGCTGTGCATCCAGAAGTCGGCATTAATTCCAAAGCGTTTGTGTTGCAAAACAGACTGATTTGGTTCACTACTGTTAACGTTCACAAATATACGGAGCAGGTCGTGTGAAATGATTATTCTATTGGGATAAGTATTTGAGTAAAATATAGTATTAAGGCGCAACCTCTGCTTATACGTTAGCTTCTATCGGCTTCAACGTGCAGCACCCGATCAATCTCAGCGAGTTTTGTCACAGTTCACTTTTCCTTCTACCCGCGATACATCTGAGTCACTAAATTACACGGGAAGTGTAAAATCGTTCGACGTTTTTTGTGTACGCCTGGGAGAGGAATGCCGAAAACACGCCAAGTTTACCATGATGTGTTGCGTTGCCTGCCAAACATGCTAACGAAAATACATTGTATGTCACTTCTCATGCCTCATATATTTAAAAGAAATCGCAAACAAACTAATTCAGGCAAAATTTTCCATTTTCATGCAAAAATTCATGATTAACGAGAACATACGTCTTAGTGGATAAGATCGGAAATTCGTAGTAGTTTTCCTGAGGTGTGCTCTCATTCAACACTCAGGACCATCCGTACAGAAGAAAATACTTAAGTTATCAAGCCTTTCAGTTTCTGAACTCTGACAAATTTCAATACACTTCCAGGGAGTCGTCGACTAGTAGAAAGGAGCAGATGGTTACGCGCTATTTGAAAATTTTGGTGGTGTTTAGCTTCAACTTCATGCTTTTGTAACAAGGGAATTACGGCCACAATGACCCATATTTTATGCTACGCCAAGAAAAACGGTGTGCGTATATCCATAAGAAAGCTAGTGTTCCGTATAAGACAGTAAAACATCGAACGGAGGCTTCGTGTGCTTTTTGATAACCAGGAGAGATTTGTCCCTGCGACCGGGACATTATATTTGAGGATCAACAATCTTACGGTTAATATAGACAACCTTTTGAACAAATCGTTGGTAGCTGGTATATCCAATGTGCCTTGACTTCCGTTTTCAGGATGCTTCCGCTAATGGGTCTAAAATAACGCTGAATATGCCCAAGGCTACGGAGGATAACGCTGTGTGATGTCAGATTTGACAGTTCATTGACCAGATCACAAACATTCGTTTGCCGTGGCCGACAAAAGTGCCACCCATACAAAGGTGATCTTCACTGACCTAAACACTTTACAAAGTATAGACCATAACTACAGCTTCAAGGACTGGGTGAGTTTAATACCGTCGATGTGCAACTGGATGTCCACTTTATCGGCATTCAGTAGTGATGCCTCATTTGACAAGTAGTACAGAACAATTTGCAAACCAAAGTTGACGTGCCTCCCACCAGGTATCACTTCCGAAGATCATTCATGAGATGCAGGCAACAAGGGAAGAGAGCCGGTTGGCGTAAACATCGCCAACTAATTAATAATTCGCAAAACTTCTGTAATTGTCGTCTTTGAAATATCACAACCTGACGCTAATTCTTTCGACCCTTCTAACAAGTTGGACACCATTTCACGTTACGCGAAGTCAAGTGGTGCTGGTGAACTGTCAGCACCTGTGGAATTGCAAACAAATCATCTGGTGAGCAAATAGTCCATGGAAAAACGCTTACTCCCGATCGCCTGTGTTACTGATACCAACTTTAAACTGACCACCCGGTTTGACTGATAAAATGCACTGCCGTTTCAGACAAATACTGGTCTCCTCTGATGGTATTTGCATTGAATTGTCATGCGTTCCTCAACTTCTGCACATTTTAAACTTGATCCATTGAACAGTGGGGAGGGGACATGAACGCTTGTTGAACAGATTATATTACGAGTCCATAGATGTAAAATACGTTACATCTGTTCGTTAGACGCTTCTTTGGTGAACACGTCTGATGCGCGTTAGATGTGCAGTAAGAAGTCAACAAGCAATACCTGAAGTATTTCCGAAGATATAGTATATATATTTATTTATAGACGCTTATAATTCCAGCCTCTTGTTCGCATACAATTATGTTCAAGGGTAGCAGAATAATTTATGAAAGAATATGTCCCAGAAAGAACAAACGCACAACAGGTAATTCAACTTGATACAGAAGGCCGCAGTGCTTGCCCACAACCAGTGCGTGTATTGATCACAATTGTTCTACACCGAAAGATTTTGTGACTGACAAATTAGTGCTTCACCCTGTTGCAGTCACTACTATGCTGTATGACTCAGTGGATGCATTTAATCAACATAAATGCATGCAGCGATCACACCGCTCCACCTCACATAATAAAACTATACATGGTGAGGTTTGAACAGTTTGTTTTGCCATTTTAATTGTACTGAACAGCAGCCGTGCATGGGTGGCAGCAAGTGGTCTGACACAATTCATTCGCGCTTCGGCTATGATTTTACCTTATTTTACGCAGAATATCTCGCTGATTGAGTTTGAAGGGTTGCAGTTATCAAGCAGTCAGAATAAAATAAAGCGAAACATATATTCCAGTTATGGCGAACCCCAAATGACTCTTTGTGCCTGCCTGTGCGGGGTCAGTGAAGGCCAGTTTTTCGTTCGTCCTGGCATCGTTAAGCCCACAGAAAAGACCTACGTGATCGTCGCACGGGTAAAAGGAACTTTTTAGACAGGACCTGTGGTTTTCCTTTCATATCAACACAAATTTAATGCTTCAACTTTTATTTCTACCACTAACTCCAGTCGCCAGTTGATTGTACGGCCATCTAACCGACTTACAATCCAAGTGATGCGAGCCCAGAAATAGAACATAAATCAACAAAATCGGGGACTCTCCTCGCCATATCTCCGTGTTGCTCTCCCACCGAGGAATAAAAGAGGCTTGCAGTACATAATTATCTATGAATCTATATGCAGTTGGGCTCGTCGGGAGAACCGATATTGCGCGTTCTTTACTTAATCAACTAGGAATGAGGGTTGCATACATCAGCAGGGAAAGGGCGACAGTGTAAACTGCACACAGTAGTTATAAGTATGTAACAAACTGTATTGTTTATTGCTTGCTAGGGACTGATCGGTTAATGAGAAAAGTAGGTCGTTGTATACAAGCAGTCGGATTTACAGAATATTTGATACAGGTTCACGTGTAGAGCGACTAAAATGTCGAATGTGAATGAACTATTATTTCATTAACGACATAACAGTAGCATATTGAGCTCCGGCAATATTGATGGCAAAGGATTGGTTCAAATCTTTTTTGGAACATCCTCACAGTCTTCATCTGAGCTGTACAGCAAAGGAACTTCGCGAGCGCCTGAGTATTATAATTACGACGAACTTGACATTTGTATTTGTAAGCTCTATTAGAATAAGTCATTCTGTTAAAGAAATGGGAGCCGGCACACGAGGACTGTTACAAAACTTCACGCCTCACGCCACGCGTCTCGACGAAGTTATCTGAACTTGTAAGTACTGACTGGCGCACTTCCAAGTAATCCATTTCTTTCTGGTCTGTCGTAAGTACTAATGGTTCATATGAAAGTGCTGGCTTACAGTGGGTGCAGTGGTTACGTCAACTGGCCGCCGCACAATACACCCATTGACAAACCGCGCCACTCTTACAAGGTCACGAAGTTGTCTTTAAAGGACTTCACGATGGAATTTATCTGAAAATGCTGGTAGTACTGGGAAGAGTAAAACATGTAAGTGCTTCTAATCAGATTTACTTCCTCTGAAACTCTTAAAAAAGCTAGAGTGACGATGTTGAAACAGTTTATTGGAAGTGTTCAAAGTGGACATGGAAGAGGGTTGCACATGAAATTATGCAGCGCATGAATGTAAGTTGGAGGCGAGGACACTAATCTTACAAATAAACGAATGTGACGGTGGCAACCCATATGTAAAAATTCCAAAAATACAAGATAAGCTGTTGATTATCAGAGTTTTTAGATGCTGGCTAGCTAACTACAATACGCTGTAAACAGTATGGGTAAAACCAAACATCTAAATAATATCAGAAGGATATACAATCAAAGTGTAATGCAAATAACCGACAAACATAACAGGTGCACTTACAGCAAGGGTTCGGACAAAATACAGAGATACAATCCGGGAGTGTGTTAGTGGACTGTTGGGTGGAATCCTCTAGATGTCAGCGTAAGGATCTACAAGATGGAAACATTGTGTAGTCCACGGAGCACTGTGGCTGTTGTTTGTTCACCGGCGAGCGACAGACCTAGACGAGTTGTGTTCACATGTGTGTACAGTCTTGTTGTCTTGTCAGCTCCAGTGAAGAAACTGGGCTGAACCACGTGTCATAGGCTAATGTCCGAGATGAGGTTTGTTGTGTATTTTGCTGTGCCTGGATGTTTGTTTCTGCGTGTGCGTGTGCATGCGTGCACGTGACATTGGCTACAGTGGTGTTGACAAATTGTGAGTCGTTCGAAGTCACTGCGGGTTCATACGCGTAAAAGTCGCTCAGCTGTGGATGTGTGGGCATAACATTAGGATCAAATGCCACAGTAAGTCGGTCCGATCCTATGACCATGACCACACAACGGTGTGCTTCTACATTACCCCTTGCCAGCGTTTTGGTTGAAGACAAAATGCGATGCCAGTAGTGGAGTAGCCGGTCGGTGAATCGCACACGTCTGCTAGACCTCGTGGTGGTTGTCAGTAATGGCTTGGAATATGACTGTTCTGTTGTTGTTGGTATGCCTGTTCTACTGCTGGCAGCTGTCTTTGAACTGGGCAATTGTATCGTTTGCTGTGATGTACCAGTCAACGGTTTTTCAATGCACGCCGGGTTTACTCTGTCCAGCGTGATAGTGTCTTTAGTGTTACCTTCTTGATCGTGAAATATTTTTGATTACGACTGAGTACGAGATAGAGGCCATCGTACGTTTGTTGCAGGAGAGGTTTAACAACGTTATTAAAGACAAATACGTGTGTGCAGTTCATCATATCCGATGGAATGTACGACGATCTCTCGTTCGTTCTTGGGTCTGATGGTATGATGTTGGCCATGTGCTCTTGGAGTCGATGGACATAATCAGAGCGATCTGTAGTGTCCAACGTGTTTGAACTTGTGACCAACTGTTCTGGTAGGCGTGAAGTGGTACAAAAAACGAGTTCTGCGGGGGAAGCGCCTATGTCCTGTTTGACGGACGAAGGGATGCCGAGAAGAATGATGTGGAGGCGTTCCGTCCAGTTCGTCGGATCTTCATGGGCCTTCAACGCTGCTTTCAGTTGACGGTGAAATCGTTCGACTAAGCCGTTGGCACACGGATGATATGCGGTAGTTGCGATGTGCTTTGTGCCGAGTAGCTTAGTGAGTGCATCAAAAAGATGATAATGAAACTGTCTTCTTCGATTGGTAGTTACAATTGCAGGTGCTCCAAACACGTGCCACTCTGGATGATGTGATATATTTGATTGGAGTGGCTTCTGGCCATCTCGTGAAATGATCTACACATATCAAGATATGGGTAAGTTATGTGATTGTGGAAGAGGTCCAACAGTATCAATGTGTAGCGAGATACCTTAGCACGCTGGCAAGCAAGACAGGTTCTTGCCCATTCACGAGCATCGGCGTTGATACTCGGCCAGACGAAACGACCGCAGATGGGTTTCACAGTTGCCCGTATACTTGGGTGCGAAAGATTATGGAAATCATCAAAGATTATTCGACGATAGGAATCTGGTACAAATGGTCGATTTAGAGATGTCACTATTATTGGTTCCTGTGGAATCAGGAAGTGAAACAGTTTGTAATCTTAGTACTGAGGGGGTTTGTAGGTATTTTTGTAGTTCAGGGCCCAATTTTCTTTCCTCCGCCATTTTGGCATGGTCGATCAATCTGAGTTTGCTGATGACGTCAACGTCTGGTCGTGATAAGGTATCTGCGACCAAGTTAGATGATCCAGAGGTATATCGGATGTCAGTTGTGAACTGAGAAATAAAATCCAAATGTCGGATCTCTCTAGGTGAATACTTGGTGGAATTGTGGTTGAACACGTGAGCTAAGGGTTTATGGTCAGTATATACACA
>LUCH01002180.1:70098-85040 GCA_013368495.1 Paragonimus heterotremus | reverse complement strand
AACATAGTAATGTTGGCTAAACCTGTTTTGATACTTGAGAAAGCTTCTGTCCATAACAAATGTAGAATCGTTTGGAAATAGAAGGTTGGTCAATGGTAGCATTAACTTCGCACCGTTAAGAATAAAACGGCGATAAAAATTAATCTTACCTAAAAATCGTTGAACTTGTTTGAAGGATGTTGGTGTTGGGATACCGAGAATTGCGTTCACTTTGTCATTTGATGGTGCAATCCCGTTAGAATCAACTAAGTGACCAAGAAAATCAATTGAAGATTTTCCAAACTGACATTTTTGCCAGGTTAATTGCAATTCCAAAATCCGAAAGGCACTGGAAGAGCAACTGCAAATGTTGTAGAGGTTCTTTTTCGTTTATACTTGCTACTAACAGATCATCCAGATATGCAAAAACAAAACCAAACTCGTCTACTACCTGGTTTATAAATCTCTGAAATTTTTGTCCGGTTTTTCTTAAACCAAAAGGCATACGAGTGGACTCAAAAAGACCGAACGGTGTAGTTATGGCAGTCTTTTTAAGGTCAGATGGTTCGACAGGACTACAGTGGTAGGCATGGATAAGGTCAATATGGGAAAATATTGTTTCACTACGAAGGTTTGCTGCAAAATCATGAATGTGTGATAGGGGGTACTTGTCTGGTACTGTGAGTTTGTTTAGCATACGGTAGTCGCCACATGGTTTTCAATCGTTGTTTGTTTTGGGTACCATGTGTAACGCTGAAGACCACTCGCTTCTAGAGGGTCGTATGATGCCTAACTGCAGCATATGTTTGAATTCATCGCGTGCTAGTTTCAGCTTCTCCGGATGGAGACGTAGGGGGCTGGTAAGTGCCGGTCGCCCTTCAGTGACGATATGATGCGTGATGTTGTTTTTAATGGTTACATCACGAAAGTTTGGTTGAGTCAGAGTGGGAAACTGCTTAAGAAGTTTACGATACTTCTCCTGATCAGTCTGAGGTAGCACAATCAGGCTGATTACCGGACCATATGCATAAAATCCCTCAATTGACTGATTGGTGATTGAGTCAATTAAACGTTGCTTTCTAAGATCCAGCAACAAGTTGAAGTGTAAAAGAAAATCAGCACCAATGATGGCTTCTGGGACGTCAGCTACGGTGAATACCCACGTGAAGGGACGACGAAGACCAAGGTTGAGCGTCAGTGACCTTTGTCCATAGGTGTTAATCGTCGTGTTATTAGCCGTGGTTAGAATAAAGTTCTTGGTAACACGCGTTTTATCCTTTGGAGTTGATAGTATCACGCTGATTTCCGTACATGAGTCCACTAGAAATATATAGTTGGAAGCGATGTCTCTGACCAATAAACGACGACCAAGGGAACCAGTGCTAGACGCACTGGTCGTAATCACTGACTGGCTTCGTAATTTCCCGCCAAGCTTTTGTGATTTGAAGGAGCAAGGTGGGCTACACTTACGGGCATCTGCGCCAAACTTGAAATGGCACCAACAAAAATTGTTTTTGCGACTATCAGGTTGATGGGTTGAAGTACTGGGAGATCGTGGTGGTCGATTGCGGTCTTGACTACTGGACTGTTGTACTGAAGTGCGGGGAGATCGCGGTTTTCGATCGTAGTTGCGACTCCTTGGTCTTTGTGACAGTTGTACTTTCTCCAAAATACTATTGCGCACTTCGATTTGTTGTAGCAAAGTTTATGTCACGGTATTTGGCGAATGTGGAGATAGAGCTGAATTGTGTGAATTATCAGAGATACTCATGATGTCATCAGCGAGCTCTGCTAGTTCATCCAGGGCAATGTGTCCTCTGGATGCCAGAATGCAACGGACGAAATTAGGTAGTCTTTGTAGGAAAATCTGTCGGAATAACGCTTCGTCAATGAACTTTCCTTCCAGTAATTGTTGTAGCCTCCGCAGTAGTTGAGATGGTTTGCGACCACCGAGCTCTTCGCCGCTGATCAAAGTTTCAAGTCGTTTTTACTCTGATGCTGTTGTACGTTTGAGTAGTGCCGATGTGAGATGTTCGTATAGTTCAGTCGGATGTGGGGACATAATAATATCACGCGCTTCCTGTATTATGTCGCTTGGTAGTGCAGAGATGATGTGAGAAAACATCGTAGAGGAGTGAGTAATGCATATGACCTTGACCACACAACGATGTACTGCTACAAGTTCTTGTATTATCAATTTAGCCTCCGTAGAAAATGGGTATGTTTACAATGGTATATCTCATCAAGCGGTTGAGATACAATACATGATGAACAAAACTGAGAGCACACTTAGAGAGAACTTTCATTAGCTAACCAAAAATATGTTATTCGCGGGACGTGACCAAATAGTTACCCACAAACAATTATGCTATGGTTCATGCTATCCAACGTAGCAACAGCGTACCTGTTTATGCACAACCTTATATTTGTACTTTTGTTACCGGTAGTATATTACTTATTTAGGGATGTGTGCTGTGCTCCAAAACGTAACACAGCGGTTACTCTCATCTGTACGTTTAAGCAAACGACAAAATAAATCGCCCCAGGTTTAAACACCACAAACATTGAACCAGTAAAACAGGTAGTAAACGTCATACTTTTCAAATGCGTCTGCCTGAACATAAAAACGCGACAAATCTCAAATTTTCACAAATAAAACCCAATAACTTCCGTTAATGTTAATATGAACTAATATGAAAGTTTTTTGGTACCTTTAGCCACTGCTCCCATCATAACCTTAAGGAAGCATGACAGTAAATCTACCGAGCGGAAGTTACCAAAATCGGTACCATTATCATTACTGTTTCCATGAGTATGTGTTTAGTTGTCATAAGGAGAGGACTGAACGTCATTACGGATACCACAGTCAATAGTGTTAAATCACCAATACAAAAGAGGTGATTTTTCGAGGTCTTTTGAAGCGGTGAATACATCTGAGACTTTGAACATCTCATTGTATGAAGGAGGACGGCGAATACAGGTACGCTGGCGATAAAAAAATGTGAAACACGGGTGGAGAAAATAAACGGTAAGTGGAATAAGATGAACGTCTTTAGGGCGATGGGAACAGGCGAATTATCTGCAAGATAACTGGGTCTCCAAGTAGTGTGTTACAAAACCTTTTTCCTGGCGCTTTACATTACTCTTTAAATGATTATCAATCCAGATGACTAAAGGAAGGCCAGAATCGTACTCACACACAAGGGAGGATAAAGTATTTGCCGGGGAACTAGGGATGAGTCTGGTTACAATCATCCAGAAGCTGAAGGAAATAATTGTCAAGGGTACGATTGTGAAATTCATTCGAACAACTTTATTTCTGAAAGCCAACACAGCTTTTTAGGGCACATGTCATGATTCATCAGCTTGACTGATGTCCTTGACAAGAAAATTGATTAAGGACGAGAAAGTCGAGATATCCTATTCAGATTTTGTGAAAGTGTTTAGCTCAGTACATAAGTGAGTGTTATTTCCCAAAGTTGAGGCTTTCAGTACTTCTTTACGATCAAAAGGACTGCTACAGAATTTCCTGAGAAACAAGATATCTCATTTACAAAGTAGGGGATAAGTCCGGGAGATGTGCGGTAGTAAGTAGGACGCCCCAGGGACGATTGTATAGACCAGTAATTTTTACTCATCAGTACTGGTTTTAACAAAGACTCGAAGAATCATTGACGCGTATTTGCTGCGGCGTTTTGCTGTGATAGCTTGCGCGTACAGGAAGGTTTGAGTAATTTTCAGAGAAAGTCAGATGGATGACAACTATCTTTGATTGTAGACAAATGCAGTTAAGTTACTAAGTAGCAGACGAGGTTGTTCAGGTTTTTTGGCATATAAGAAGAGGTGAATTAGTTGGAAAAGTGAAAATGGCTGAAAACGCATTAATATTCATAACGAAAAATACTAAAGTCACTCAGTGGAGTCTGAAGGTGAATTGAGAGACCAGACATGTTACGAGAAACACCCGCTAAACGGAAAGCATTGATGCTACTTCCACTTTGTGAGGCTGGCTTCATACCTCACCCAGAATAATGTGTACTGTCTTGTAACTTCCAAATAGTAAAGGACATTGAGGTATTTAAGAAAGTTGCAGATGTTTTACAGAAATGAAGGAGAGAGTGATTGACAATCGGTAAAAAAAATAAGTCGAAACCTTTTACGGTTTTTCTCAGTCAGTAAAGTGTTATAGAGCACTTCATGGAATCTGCAAAATCCCTGGAGTGATCTCCGGTAGAATGTTTGTGCAAACTGCGCTTAAAGTTGTACTTATTTCGACAATATCTTACAGCAGAGAAAGCGTGAGTTACTACACTGGCTAAGACGACTTCCTTCGCTTGTCATGTATGTGATAATTAACACACATTTCAACAGTGTATAATTTTCACAGTGTAGTAGAGTTCAAAAGGAAGCCCGATAAGTTTTGGCTAATTATTTTTTCCCAACATGTGAAAATTCTCTCACGTCACCTCTTTCTTGGTGTTATCCATTTTTTAGATTTGATCATGTCAAGTTTTCCGTTAGTACCAACTCTTTCTACAATTCTGTTTAGTTCAGTTGCAAGATTATTTGTACTATCTGGGAACGAGCCTTTAGGAAAAAACGGTCAGAAGTTCAACTTGTTTTACTTAATGGGAGGGTAAACTCGTGTGTATCGGCAGTTGCGATACCTTTGTGTTCTGACGGCACGAGTAGCCTAGATTTTTCATCATATTTAGTCAATCCCCACGATCCCTGATAGATGAGAAAAACTTTCTCTTTTTATAATTGCCATACTAAGTACCCTTAAAAACTAAACGGCGAAATAAAATGGATAATTCTTGACCCAGTTTGCTACGTTTCGAAAATTGAAATAAACCAAACTATACGTGTGTACGGGAAAGTATCTATACATATCAGACAAGACAGAGCCGAACTGGGATCTGAAGTCTTCTGGTCATGAGTCAAACCGCGGTCAACCTGAATGAAATGTAAGATTTCTATCAATCCTGCCCATGGCTATAGGGAATCAGCCAAAATTTTTAGACGTCCTTTACGCTGCATTTGTCAAATTTTGCGACAGCTAGTATCCTGAACAAACTCTAACGGAAAACCTCGTTAATTTTCCTCATACTCACAACATATTTCCACGATAATGCAGCTGTACCTGTGCTATGACTGATAGACTTAGATTCGCAAAACAAACAGCATCTCTTGACTGACAAATGAATACGAAGGAAGTAAATAAGAGATGAAGGTACTGGTTACGAAAATCAAAAAGGGCCTGCGTCATGAATGCACCTTTATCAATTGACGTGTGTTGTGAACGGAGGTGAGCTAAGGTTTTGCGCAGTTTCATATGAATTATTCCAAATAGTTTCATATGAACGCCAGTTCAGCTCGGTTAACTTTCCAGTACGAAGCGATTTGGACCACGAACTGTCCAAGTTTTGTACCAGTAAGCTGATGTAGGTATTTAATAAGCGTCTCTTCTGTTCTCTCTTGCAATCCATCCACAGTTTTAATCTTCCACATCTTGAAACTATTGGGGTAACTTGTTAGCATGAATGTTATATAAGCATTGGGGCTAAGTGTGATGGTTGCTATCCTTAGTGTTTTTATTGGAAAATGTACTTGATTAAGCTCAGTTTCCTCGGTGAAACTGCTTGATCTACCGAACTTAAGTCTTTTCCCGTCGAATTTTTGTGTCAAACAGAAGGAGGACGTATCGTCACATAAGTTGAGTAAGTAGAAGACTTCGAATTCACATAATATAGTTGAAGTGCACCTTGAAAATCCAGGAAGTAAGAAGGACAGCAACCCCAACAGTCTCGCCACTCTTACCGAGCACAAAACATGAAAAACGATCAATGCAAGTGAATCACACTCAAATCCCTCAAATTCAAGTAATCTACCTTAAAGGTTGAATCGATTGTTATATAGCGGCTACGCTTTCAGCTTGGCGGCATCGGCTATGCTCTTACTGCATACTTACTCATTAACTGACTTTCACGTGTAGTTAGTTAACTGTTGGCTAATTTATCTGCTTGTCCGGTTGATTTATTGCTTCATTCATCGCCTGCTTACTTGAAACCATATTCACTTACTCACTTACGTAATCGTCTATCTGAGTGGAACATAATATGATGTAGTAGAACATATGTTTGCTGGGTGTAATCGCTGATGTAAAACGTGGATACGTATAACCAAGTGAATACAAGAGGATTGCTCATCCTGAGCGTGCAAAGTTGATAGGTGCTTGTGAAAACAAAAAGGATGTAATGGTTATATATGGTGCTTCAGATCAATTTTATATCCGAACTAATCTTATAGTAACGAAGAGATAGATAAAACGAGTTCACCTTATAAGTTGAAATTATACCCGAAAGCAAGTTCGGCTGCAGTAACTTCTGAATTGTTTTTTGCAGTGTTCTGCGAACGCAAAAGAGCTGGCGAAATACTAATTTTTATGGGATGATTAGCATTTACACTGAAAGTGGTTGTTAGTTAACGATGAAGCTGTGCAACTGTCCCATTTACTCACGGTCAGTAGCCCGTTTCGAATATGGCCTCCTACAATACTTAGAATGGCTGCAAGATGTAGTGCAAAGTGTGATTAGCAAATTGTGGTGGAATCTACTGGAAAGTTGAACCGCAAACCCAACTCTCCAAGAAGACACTAATTACCGTTTTTGAGAAAAAAATGTTAGATAACAACGTAACTGTAAGGCTTTTTTTGAAGCTGTTATACACCTAGGTGCATAAGTCGAGGTGGCTGCGAGTGTCAAGTAGATCACCGGCTAAACGTCCATATGGTGCACTTGACGTTGACAAGGTGGCATGGGAGACGTTTAGGCGAAGATGGGCTTCGGAACGCTGACGCTGAAGGCAACGGCAGATCCGATTATGGATTATTTGTGTGCTGGTTAAAATCAGTGCGCCCAGTTAGTGTACGTAGGTGTTAGTTGGTAAATCATTCACTACGAATGTAAATAAACACCATGTGATTGATTGATTGGGTGAACTGATTGGTCAGAAGTGTTAAAAGGGGATTTATTTTTTCAATATAAACGACGTTCCAACTCGTTTATCTTTTAGACTGCACGGACGTGTTCAACGTTATTGTTTTTCTAGGTCCCTCAAGGCCGTTTCTGTTTGTACCTTTCTCGTAACTGGCTATCCGAAATATTGTAAGAGATTTCTTCTTGGACATTTGCGGCCGTCGGTCGTCGGATTACAACTAAGATTGGGAATTGACATTTTCTAAACTATCCTAAAATGTTGTGCTATCTCCGTGTTATTTGGCCAACTAATTGCTGATTTAATCAGCCCGATCCAAATAACAAAAGCACAAGGCGTCGTTCTATTTATTGATAAAGTATATCCTCTGGATATACCAGCAACATCATCTGGCAAAGCAGTACCTCAGTGATTCACGGTGACACCGAACTGCTGCACAGTCATAAAAACAGAAGAAAACTCCAGCCAAAATAAAGAGACATGAGACAGGTGACCTTACAGTCAGAAAGAAAATGTCCGTACGGAGCCGTTCAACATCAAGTTGTCTGCAGTTTGTAAACACACAAGCGAGCTTTAAGTGAATGTGGGGTATCATCAGCGAGACATTCGTTCAAATCAACTATTTTTTCAAATGGGTCCTATTTTTGAACGAGAACTGAGTATTTTAGGAAACTGATCAATCGATGTTAGATGACGAGATGAAGAGATGCCAGGTGTAAACTTATCACTTTGCACACACACCTGTTCGTGGGGGTGTTGTATTGATTGTATGGCTGAAGTGTGAATATTCTGATTTCAGTGAGTGTGGTCGTCAGCGAAAACTATAGTTTGAGCATTCTATTCGACTACTGGTCTTTGGATAGTAGATTTTAATTCAAATCACTTTTCTTTTGCTTTGAAGATATTCTCTAGGCTGATCGGTTTTGAAAGATGAAGCATGAGCACCATGTATGAAAGCGTGCGAAAAATAATTAATTGGCCGTAGACAGCTTCTAACCATGTCAGCTGTCATACGTTGTTAAGCGGACAAAAATGAAAAGCATGGCCGCCCATCGACGACAGACGGGTACCTTTCTGAACGGTAAGGGTTGCACATATAAGGCAACTACGCGAGCTATACTACTTTACTGCTACAAAGCCTCGTCTGTGGAAGTTATTTGTGAAGCACGTGAACGTCGTTAGAGAAGTATCTCGCAGATGACACTAATTTCACTTAGAGATCAGGTGCTTGCTTGTAAGTTGTAACCGCTTTGAAGTCCAGCGTTCAGGTGTGGGTATAGCCGTTTTCAATAGTTACGTCCTCTCCAATCAACAAAACACCGCTCTTCATTTCATGGTTTTTTTTTCGTGTTACTGATGTACTGTGATGTCTGTTGATGATGATGGTGAAGAATAAACAGTTGTTTGTTAGGACAAGGTGACGTTATCATTGTTTAAAATCTGCCCCGAACTACTCAAAGGGTTGTGTATCCTTTGCAATTTCGACATTTGGCGGGCTGAAGAATGTGGGTTCTACTCAGGCTACGTCAGAATACCATTGCTCTTCTGTCCTCTGTGGACGAGGACAGGTTCGTAAGTGCGCCAAGTGCGTTCTATATACCGTACCTAGACGAAATGAGTACGTTTGCGGTCCTTTCGTGTCAACTTGACGTCTCTTAGCAGTGCATTGTGCCTGAGGCCATATACAAGTTGCGTGATTATTTTCTCCAGGGTGTTAGACGATGCTTTGTCTATACAAAGAATGTTCTAGACATCATTTGGAGTTGGGCGTTCTTAGATTTCTTCTCATGTTGTCCATCATACATAAAAACGACATGCCGTTCTTCTGTACTAGGTCTGAGGTAATTTCCGAAGAGATAATGTCTCCATTTTCTAACCGCTTCTGCATATTGCATGCCTTTTTCCCCACTTCAGAAGAATGCCTTCTAGTTGAAAGAAGGTTTCTGAAGGATAATTTTATTATTATGCTAATCTTGTTTAGTGTATTTACAAACATTTCTTCAAAAAATGATGTACTATGGTCAAATGTAACGGCGTATACACTAACCTACCTCTTATCGGTACACAATAGTTTCTATCATAATCTGGTTAGGGAAACGTTTTGCTGCTAGCTATCAAATTAATTTTATTTCAAAATTGTGCAAACCGATGACATTAGTAAGCAAACGAGTCACCTATTCGTTTTGATTCTTTGGCGCCATATGCTGACAGCACTTCCATCATTGGTTCGATTCGAGTGGAATGCTGTTCTATTAGTCATTTTAAAACCCCGGAACCTGGAGGATTACTCATTCACCTAGAGTTTACGTGTTTACTATTGTTGTATACAAGTCCATATTTCTAAAAACTTTCCGAAAACGGTTCAACTTTGCTGTGTTTATGGTAAGGAGTCTTTTGCAGAGATTGTGACATTTATCATGCAAACAAAATCGTCACACACATTCTCAGACTTACTGATGCTATCAGTGACTCAGTGAAACAAACTGACTTCAGTATTCACCCGGAAAAGAGTGCAGCCAAATTAATACGGCTTGTCACAGCCTACCAATATGGTATATTTATCTTCTTCTTCCTTGGCTGATATCTGTTAATATGCTTTTTTAACGATGTACTGTACTTCACAATTTTAACTGTGTGCGTTTTAGATGAGACCCAATTGTGAAAAGTCCGGGCTTTTGCTGGATTCGAACCAGCAACGGGAAAACCATACTTCAACGCGGCAGGCGCTCTACCAGCTGAGCTACGAAGGCACGCCACGCTTTTTATCAAGGTGGCTACTGTAATCTGGTGATGCGCACGTAACCATTCTATCTCGCCGAAATGCTTTCTCGTATATGCGATTACTCACACCTTTCATATAGGAGATCGGGTGCGACTGCCTGATTAGGTCAGCGGTTTATAGTTCAGGGGTTTTAGTTACCGGGCGTTTTCGAGATTAACTGTAGTTTAAATTCTCTCGGAAAAAAGCATTATTTTGAACTCCAGTTAGTTCTCCAGTCGTGTCCTAGGGAACGTTTATCTCATCTTGAAATAACCAGCGAAGCTGTGTGGAAATGGGAGGTCCTATGGTGCAGACATGTAGTGTAACGTTACAGGTTACGGAGGAATGTCCTTCTGTATGTGAACGAGCTATGACATTCCGGTGAATTGGTCCACACAATGGTCGGGAGCGGTAGGTTGGGTGTAGCGTGGTGGTATTATCGTCGCTGCAGTCCACAAGCCTGACATGCTCCACCTGCAGCTACAGTGGAAAAGCTCAAAGTGGCTGGTATCGATCGGAAAGTAAAAGTGTTGGAAAAAATCGACACGGATTATGGGTGCATACACTAAGCAGCATATCCACTAACGGCTCGAATTGAGCACCCGTGTAAGTTCCCTCTACGTGACTGTTAGAGTACTGTTAGTCACACGAAACTGCAGGCTTCGAGGGTTTGACACCTTATCATTTTCGGCAGAAGACGCTAATCTTTCTCCTGGTATCAACCGGAAACTTGGTTTCCATTACTACATCTCACGGGTAAATGAGACCACCAGTGAAAACGTCACTGACGCTATAAGTTTCCGTTAGAGTTCAACGATGGAACTTCCCTTGAAGATGATGCATAAGTGCACGTTATAGCTTGGTTGTATTAACAGCAATTCATTGTTGGCCCTTGGACTTGATCCCGGGGTAATTTATCGACTCGACAGTTTGATGAACAGTTGCAAGGAACCTTGTGCAAACCGTGTCGTGAGAACGTGACTTCAGGCTTCAAGAGGTTGACACTTGTTAGATCATGTTTCAGGATGGCCACTTCTTCCGGACGGCGCTTGCCTTGTATATGACTTGTCATAGAAGGTACTACACTAAAGCGATTAGATGGTGGTCAAAAACGCTTCGTTATCTGAACAGCAACTCTTGCTGTTTTGAGTGGAGCTTGTAAGCAAACACCACAGGTCGCGGTTTGCGATATATCCAACAACCACATGAGGTCGATTTTCTGAGGGAGGGATCGGTACGTTTGTGAGCGGCAGATAAACTGTTGCAGTCCTGTAAGAGGGGATGTAAGGGACTTAGCAACTAGGTTTAAGTGATCAAGAAGTTGCTATAGTGAGAGATATTACAGGACATGGCTCAATTGAAGGCCGTCATTTTTGAGGTTTCATGTCTAACTTCTACTAGTTGGCTGATTTCGAAAATCTGCACAAAACTGATGGAATTCCCTTTGACAGAATGAACTTGCTTCGTTGGAAAACGTTAACTTTAGAGGAGTAGACCGAAAAATAGGGTCTGTTTCCAAAAAGGGGAGAGGTCATTAGAGAAATTGTACTGAGCAAGTGACAATCAACGTGTCCAGGGTAGGTTTGTGACATTGGGTTATGGGCGAACCACGTTGAAGACTAAAACTAATAACCAAAGTGGATAGAAGATAACACACATAAATGGTTGGATTTTGAATACATACAAGAACAAGGGAAAATAAGCGATCATATAAACGTCAAGAATTATATAAATACTTCAGAAAAATATGCAATCAGATTTCTGGTGGCAAACTGTAATAAAACGTTGGAACTTGATGGGCTGATTAATTGTTCAATGTTCCTTGTAATATATTACGTCGCCTTACAACTATTATCGAAATGTGTGAGTCAGTGAAAACAACAACGAGGCTGTTTGAACTTTTATTCTGTTAACGACACTACAAAACAGATTGTAAAGGCAGAATGACATGTCGTGCTAGTGAGACACAAAGATAGGCATGGTTTAGTTCTGAAACAGAAGTTACGAACTGAAACAAAGCAGGTTGCAACTTTGAAATTTCAAAAGGACGCAATGAAATAAAGCCGTCAAAATTATTTTCTACAGTTGCTACCGAGTAATCAGATAAAAGAATGCAGTCAAGGGAGTACATGGATGCTCGTACACTTCTTATCGAGTCATTGGACAGGACAACGGAAACGGATTGTGATAGCTTCGGCCTTACGCATGGCATCGGTGTTACCCTGACTTAGGATTACGTCACGAATGACGGAATGCAGTTCAGTCTGCGAATTACACCTGGTAAATTGTCAATAACTGTGGTAGCTATGAAATTCATGTTCTTCAGAACCTCTCTGACTGCCGCACCCTCATTTGTTTGCAAGGCTGTGTAGATGTGTTAAGTGTATTCCACTGCAATGTAGTGGATGGAAACATAAGTGGGCGTACTTCGGACACTTCAGGAACCGCGTTGTTTACGTTCGAAACACAGCACCGGCGTGCTTCCGAACCAGGATAACGAAATTACGTTGAAGGTGGCCGGAATCGGCAGTATAGTGCAGTATAGTGATCGTTTAGAAGATTTACAATCACGGACAAACGGTGGATTATAACGATTAAATTGTAGTCGACCTTAAAGCCGGATGCGGTACTTAGTAAGATCATAGCAATGATCACGTCTACCATGAACGGTCCTCGTTCAAGTACCTGGTAACATTCCAAGCCCTTATGCTTTCCTCTTAATGTGCGACCTCGACTAGACTCCTCGTACACTCTGAATGATCGATCCACAATATGTAAAACGTGCAGTATTGGGAAACGATAGTCTCACCTGACATTCAATTTCACTGTGGTCCAAATAAGTAAAGTTTCGTAGTTTTTTTTGACAAACTGTTCGTTAACAAGAACCGTTACACTCAAGCCATCGGAAACTGACCGAGCGATAAAACGAAACAAAAACTATGTGCTACAGAAAACAATGTGTTCAGCGTAACGGTGGCTTACACAACGTCGGACCACATGGGTTCTGACGACTTTGCCTTGTCGATCCTAATGAGTTGGCGACCTTGGTCGAATCCATGCTAATTTCATCTAAATTAGTAGTGGTAGAGGCTGTTATTGGTCCAGAATCAGTTCTCGCATGTTGGCTTTAATCCGTCGATAGATATAATCATACACCTGTCGTTGTCCCCCAATACGTAGGTGTCATTATACCGTCTGATTACGTAGAATCGACCCACTCATGATGGCTGAAGCTGCCAAGGAATTCCAACGGCACGGATTCAAACACGGAGACGGAATGCTGGACGATGGAGACCATTGTGATAAGTAACCGCTTACTTTTGCGTTTAATTCCACAACAGGTTGAATGTTCTCCGAGCCACCTAAACAAATATCTTGTAAAAAATATTTAGCTTCGCAGCAAGATAAGATAGTGGATCACATCGAAGACTCTGGAGAAGTATAGGATGACCGTATCAATCAACAATCCTCCGTCGGCGATCCTGTCTATTATTTACCAGATATTGATAGCTGCTGTTCAAGAAATTCATGCTATGCTTTATTACTGATTATTAGTTCAACTACCTTTTATCCAACAGGTATTATCTAGCATATCCCGCATTACCTCGCAGACCAAGAAACAAAGCTGGTGATCAGAAGCTCGCTGGACAATCTTTACATCCCTGGGAGTGATTGTAATTTTGTTCCATGACTTCGGTAGGAGACTAATTATTATTGTGTGGCTGAAAGCAGTCAGCCGTGTAAGGTTCCTCACCGTACACAGTAATCTTTGACTAGATTGTGCCAGTAACTAGATAAGCCAATGTGATGAGTTCGGGGTGAACAACGAAGGCACGTGTTGTCATTGCCAAAGTGAGCTCTGTCGTATCTCAGAAACGTACTGTGTAGCTTAGGGGGAAAGTACGTAATACTCTTGCACTATCAACATTGTCATGTAGTTCGGAACTGTAGTGTGTTTGCAACAAAAGTGCCAACACAGTTAGGTTTGACCATCACTCTTTCTGTAATATATTCGTTACTAACTGGAATCAATGCGTACCCAATTTGCCAGCGAGTATTAGGGACCTCCCAAATATACCGCTGATTTTTGAGCTTATAAACATGTAAACTATATTCTCATTGGGCAGTTTGGTTGGGTAATTACTGTTAACGGTGGTACTCACCGAACTCGTCAAATGTTCTAAAAAATACCATAGGGTCGAGTTGTGACATGCTCAAGAATACTTGAGAATAAGACCGTTCTACTGAACACACTCGATAGGTGCTACACGTCTAGTTTGTGACTACTACATCGCATGGACCATCGAATGATTGGTTGTAATGCTCATTTTCTACTCAGACGCCATCCGTTATAACCGTGTAGGTAACACACGCCACAGGCGCACTCACAGACAATAGCGGAAACAGGATGAATTGCTTCAGTAGGTAAACACCACCTACCGAACTGCTGACACTCTTTCTGTCTAGAAACTGGATGCTTTTATTTCAATGTAAGTTCACATCTGCCGTTGGCGTTGACTAGGCTGTGCAATCGGTTGCTAAGCCAAAGAACGTCACTATCTTGGTGGCTATGCACTATGAGTCCTTAACTCTCTATTATCATGGTTGGCGGCATCCGAAACGGATTAGCCTGTCACAATTAACGAAGCCAAAGGACGCCTGTGCCTTAAACCATCACCGCAAGTGGCTTGCGCTGCACCACTTGCAGTTCCACTCACGCACCACGTATCTGGTACAAATCAAAAGGAATAAGATCAGTAGGTGTGTGAGTGAGGCTTGTGTCCAGCTGGCCATTGCTGATTAGCCAATTGAATGGCTAGCAGGAAAAGGAAATCCTTATCTCTCGGAAAATAAGCAGTGAGAGAGACTGAAATGACAAGATCCATACCAGAGAGAAAGATGTGTGAAATGTAGTACGAGAAGCATTTCAGTATACGAGAGAGGATAAGGTGGAAAAACAAACTCAAAGTTGAACTACCAAAAGATCAGACAGACAATTCATCATTCAATACACCAACAAAGCCCAAGAAAGTAATAGATAAAAGATCACAGACACCCAAGTTTCTAAAAAGAGGAGCAGATTAGTTGGCAAACGACCATGGTCTAGGTCGATGCAATCATTAACAAAAACAGAATGGATATACTGATATGACCTACCTGAGCCTGGCGTACTCGTTGTCTCTTCGCCGACGGTACACTATGAGTA
>LUCH01002180.1:0-66772 GCA_013368495.1 Paragonimus heterotremus | reverse complement strand
GGTATTTGATTTCTGTTGTATATTCATGGATTTTTTTGGGCTTAGGATACTGCCAGGACGCCCAGACCTAGACAGGAGAGGGATTAGGGCCCTCAACCAAAGCTTTTGGCTCAACAGCCTGTAATGCAAGGCAGCAGATGACACACACGCAGCAGCATCAACCATCCAGGACAGGCTCGACAGTCACAACCCAAGACATTCGTTACATTCACATAGAGATAATACTGCACAGACAAACCAACCACACATACTGCACAGACAAATCAATCACATACGGAGAATCAGATCAGTCAAAAAAGAATATAGCAAACCGAACCGAAACACAACATATTGACATCATAAACAACGACCACCTCACAACGGACGCATCTGCTTTTTGTCTGGCTGCTCCCCTTTGGCCACTCTGACATGGTTGAACCTGCAACGATCGAGGTTGCAATCAGCACAGTTCTCTGGATCAAAACAGCACACAAGCCTAACCAACACGCCAAGGTAGCAGAAAAGGTCAAGACTATTGTGAGCAACAGACTAACAACACTGTTTCCGATGTAGGGTGTCCTTTGTTACATAAACAGTTACTGCTGTAGACTTGCTCGCAAAACTACTTTAAAGTGTGCAAACAAATTCAGTTGTGTGTCTACGAAGAAGTAACATCTAAAAATCAATACTGCTCAAACCACTTGACTGTGGGTTGGAATTGGTCCGTAAGGGTTCCATCAGTCCGTCTTGTTATAAGAATGCCTAAACGTACTACATTATCTTTAGATTCAGCTTCACAAGTAGCTGACTGTTTCGCATTCAGTTTACCAGATTTTCTGGATGACGTAATTCGAAATGATAACATCCAGCGATATATTTAGTCTCACTATGCCAGAATTTCTCGTTCGTCGACAAACCATTTCAACAATGACGGCGAATGTTCTCACGTCTATACATGAATTAAATGGAACGTTCAGCATTATAGTGTACCGTACTGTGCACCGTACGGCCAATCAACAGGTCAGGTTAAATCCTGGAAGTCCGCCGTTGCTAATTCATATTGCTATTCCCATACAGACGTTATGTCCGCAAGAACATAAATTCTTACATTGATTGTGATATACTGAGTCTCAGCTCCATGCCAATGAGTTTCAGGCATTCAGTGAGGAGTTTAAAAATCCCATTACTTGAAACATACAGGACTTGGAGATTAACTGAACGCAGTCATGCCGAAGTTTGTCTAAATGTGCTACTTTCACTGGTTAGCTCTAGACTGGCACAATGTTATCTGAAAAAGTTAGGTTGCAGTCTAAGTGGATAGTTCGAGTTGATACATTACGATTTATGATTAGGGAAGCCCTATGGATCCCGGATTGGAGTGCGAATACTGAATGTAAAAGGGAAATCAAAGAGAATAGAGTCACTACAAAATAAAACAACCGCTTTGTTAACAAGCGGAATGAGTTCTAATCGCCTGTTTTAAAGACACTACGACTCTGATGATGTGAGTCAGTTTGGGCAAGTTAACGCGTTATTGACACAGTTTAAAAGTACGGTGTGCTAATTCGTTGTCTCGAAACATTTTCACAGCCTCCCACAACCATTATTCAGTCCACCTAACATCGAAACAGAGAAACAAATCCAAGTTGCCGCTCTGCGTGATTGACATTGGAACACGGTGTCTCACATAATGGACTACATCAACTCCAATCCAAATACTCTTGTGGAGAAACGTGGCGTCGTGATTCCCTTGGTAGATGCGGCGTCGTTATTAAAAGCACTGTATACCAGAACATATATGAGTGAGTGATCGGATCGGGCGAACTCATCGACACGAGGTCAACTAACGATTCACAGGAGGCTAAGGTCAATCAGTGTTGATAACTCGAACCTACTGCCATGTCACCGCAGTGACCAATACGGAGGAAACGTTAGCGTAGCATATACTTTTGTCATAACCAATAACGAGGTCAACCAAGTTGTTTAAATGCGTCACGCGTTAAAAACCAAGCTATCAGGGTGGCCGAGTCAAACAATAAGAAAATCGTAGCTTTGATGATAACTGTAACTATTCGTTTTACTGATGCATTTTGTCTACAAAATACCCGGTAAAGACTCTAAAGCTGAGATTTGCTTTGTAATACAAGTTTCACTTTTACTTTCCTTCGGGAATGCAACAAGTTGTTAACTGCTGTCTTTTGTACTTCGCTGATGAATGAAGTCAGTATGTACTATCACACCGACCCATCTTCACGTAGTTGAACCTCAAACAGGCCTGGTCCGGAAAAGCCTCTGAAACAGCAGTGAGACGTCATTGATACACATACTTACCGATAACAGGTTGTTTTCAGGTTGGAAACTCAAAACCCCGATTAACATGACGTGCAAACATTCCGTAATTAACGGAAGTGAGAATGACCAGCTGGTTTCCACGGAAGTGATCATGTAAGCGTTGTCTTTCGTTATGTTCTGCTCTTTTTGTCAGCTTATTTTAACTCCTTTCAGAGTGAATGTAATGTGCGTCATAAATTTCAGAATATAACCTGTGCTGGTTTGGATACTTGGAGAAGACCTGCTCATACAATTTCACTTTGATTGACTATTGTTTAGGTTTATCGTCAAAAGCTAAAACATCTCATGTTCGAACAAAATTCGCGGGAATCCGAGGCTAAAAAAGAATCGATGCAAGGTTTGAGTAATGCGAGGGATGAGGCCAGAGTTGAGATCAGGGCAATCCGAAACGAGAATTATGCGCTGAAAGCTCGCCTGAGACAACAACAGGTACAATCAGAAGAGGCGGTGAAAATGCTGAAGAGACAACACGAACTTGATGTAAGTTAGCCACGGAATAAAACATCCTAAGCTTGTTAATTCCTTGACGAGTTTTTAGGTTTTCTAGCACATTCAGGACGGATCTGCTTTCATTTATTCTTCTAACTACGTTTTCCATAACCTTCAGTCTTGTGGTGTCAATAGTTAGGCTGATTACACGAACAATACCACCATCCTTCATAATTCGAGATTGAAATCCGTTCACCTCTGAACCGACAAGAAAGACTGATAACGTATTCTTGTAATGTGATTGAATCGATTGAACGTCCACACAGTAGGAAGGTTTGTATATGGCAAAATTTCGCAACATCTCCAATTCGATTCTTTGGATTGTAATGCATTTTTCTGAATCTAAGACAGCTTTTCTGTAACAACTTTGTATTTATTCTAACATCAGTCGTTTGACCAACATTTCCGCTGGGATATCTAAGAAACATAATATGATGCGGTACCTCTCAGTGTTTTCGACTGACATATGAGACACAACTTTATGGAGCAACTATAGTTCATTTTATAACAAAAAAGAGAGGTCCCACAATGAAATTAACAAGATTTACGGGAAACAAGAACACTTTCATAAACAGTCGTGGCTGAGAGGAGAAGATGCCTTATGGATCTAGTATTTCTAACAACGTTGACTATGGTTGAATATCCAGTCGGAAAGTTTAAATTTGTTATCAGTTGTGAGCACAGCATGTATAAATGAAACAAGTCAGCATCCCGTAATATAAACCAATTATCAGCGTCAACATCCGCTGATAACCGTGGGATCCAACAACGCAAGATAAAGTAGGGGCGCATTGAAAAATTAGGTTAAACTTATGACACAAGTGGAACCCAGTGACATGCAATTTTCCAGCTATCTGAGTTAGGCAGGTAGCGGTAGGCAACTGGTCAGTTGACTACTAAAATTTCTTCAGTCGAGGTTTGGTTTAGCAGACCGTATGCACCTTTATTTGTGCTATTCGAAAGCTTGGCACTAAAATGTTCTACGAGAAGCTGTTTTCCCTTATTCCGGCAGCCTTTTTGCTTTGTTTTTTTCCTAATTGTTGCGGGACTTGAATTCAGTTTGTTCCACAAAATTCATTTAAGATGACTATAAATACACACACAATCCCGTTCGCACTGACAGTTTATTCATTCCTTTCACCTATCTCGATTTTCCATTCTCCCTGGGGGGACTTCTTAGTTGTCCAACGTCCGCCGCGACTTTTCCAGACAAACTGAGGAAATCGAAACGCGGGCCGCAAAGCAAATGGCTATGGTGCGGGAACAGGTGGACACACAGCGTCGGGTGGAGGTACACATGACTGAGGAGCACAAGAACAAACACATTCAAAGTCTGGAAACCAACCACGAACGCGCGTTTGCCAACATGAAAGCTTATTACAACGATATAACTTTAGGGAACATCAGTGTGATCAAAACTCTCAGGGTAGGCCAGTTTGCAATAGCATTCTTGACACATAATATTCGAAACAAAAATACAGTAAATAGCTTAAGTATAATCTGTTAGACATTAAAATGTTGACATGTTATGCTCAGTCCGTGCTGACATGTGTGTGGACTTCTTCATACAGACAGAATTTCACTTAAGTAGATCGTTGTGAAAATTAAAGGAAGAATTTCTACTCTGACTTAAGTAATACGGTTTCGGATATGTCTATGACAGAAATGAGCGAGATTTCTTTGTTCCATTAAACTAAAAAACAGTTGTTTTAGAATGTCCATTTGTAAAATTATTTTCATGGCTAGTTGGTTAAAAACTGTGACATGGTCAACCTGTAAGTTCAAATGATATTCTGTCGACAAAAAGTGGGGTAAGTAAATTAGAAGGAACTAGGTCTTGTGACTTAGATATTCTTAGTTTTGAAGTGCTCTCTGCGAAGTGGTTCAGTCGGTGTTTCTGCGGGACAATTTTGAATCAATTCAGATCAGTAAACCTACCGTATGTAACGGTTAATCTTCGCCATACTTCTCCAAGTTCCTTCAACAATGCTTAACTATCAGAATGTTGTACATGCTTTGAAAATATTATGAATCAGTTGAAAAACCTAACGGCCGGGTAAAAGACCACGAGACAAAATGGTGAACCATCTTTCTATTTTCACTACGGTTTTTGAATAAATGAGAAATATTTGTTACTAGAAACCTGGATAACACGAAAGTTTAAACGAAAATTGTTTGCAGTCGTCCAAGGATGGGGGAATGAAATCTGTCGTTATGATTGTAACGGTTTAACTAACAGTTCAAAAATGCCACGATTTTAATTGTGTCCGTCTGAGACCAAAAGCTGTGAGATACCTCTTTTAACATCTCGTTGCTCAACTGTCATCTAAAACCCACCTACGCATAAGTTGGTTTTTCACTACTTCATGATGAGTACCGGTGATACTAATTATCGACCACTGTGGCTCCTATCTACGTTATGGTACATGGTCTAAAAACTTGTTTATTTTTGGGACTTGTGTACTCAGATTTTATCATGACACTTCAGCTCATAACCAATGCACCAAGATCACGCATAGTTACTGGGATCTAATTGAACCATTGTTTTGTAGGTGGGCTATTAGTGTGTAACATGTGGAACGAAAACTTAAATGGTAATTGTGCATTATGCTAAAATTTGGAAAACCAGCAAACGGGATTGTTGGGATTTTTAGTGCTCCTTTAACGCCCAATTCTGTGGCGGTGAGGTGTCTTTAGAGAGGAAATTTACGCCACAAACGGTTTAGTATTAGAGTTTTCTGTAAGCAACGGTAGTAAGCTTTGAAGGTTTCAGAGTCGAGTCAAGTACAGTGGAGATAAAATAACGGATAATTTGATGTAACTCTGATTACAGGAAAATATAGATGAATTGCGTTCGCAACTTGGTCGTGCTCAAAACCTTCTGGATAGTTCACAAGCGGAACTGACTCAAAAGTCCACAAGCCTTTTCAAACTGGAAAAAGAGAACAGTCATCTCCGTCATGTCGCCAAACTATACGATAGTGAAAAAGTTGCACACCAGGTAGGTTTGCTGCCCTAAAACTAAGCGTGGTCACTTAATTGGTTTTTCATTAAAAAGCTTAGCGGTAAGTGCCAGAGGAAAATGTCCTCGAAGCCATCATGATAAAGTATTTATTGTGTGTTCGGTTTGTAACCTAGTTCTGACATTAATATTTTCAGAAAATAACTTCAGACCGTGACTGTCATGATCCTAAACTAACAAATCGTCCCCCCATTGGTTTGTGTGGCTAGTGATATATCTGTTGACATAAACAGAGATGTCTCCCGGTATAACAAGTTTAGCCAAATTCAACAGCCTCTTAACGAGGCTAATTTTTTCCGAACATACAGACAAGGATAGATTTAACATGTTTTACAAATATCAAATCTTTGCGTTAACCGATTTCAAACGATAATGTTTTGCCAAATGCTGTCGTTCAGACACAAGGTTGAGTCGTAACCAGAGACAGAGGACTCCAGGATGAATTGCAAGTTTGAATGAAATTCTTAATATTGCTGGGAAACGTATAGCGGTTTCGTATTTGAAGCCAATGTTATTTGTGCCTAGTAAAAGGGACAAGTTAGAAACAATTGCCTTCCAATTTTCACTTAACTCAGATAACACGGTTCTGAAGAGTTGGAAATTCGTCGTGCAGAGTACCACAATCGTACTAGTCCATTGGAGCTTTCGCAACAAAATGAGGTTTTTATTAATTCGATGTTAAAAATACTACGCGCAATTATATTTTTTTAGCTCACTAAACAAAACGCTAAGAAGACTTTACTGGCCATGCAAAAAACAGAGATGAACTTGGATATCATGACGGAACGCTTCGACGGGGTGAGTTTTCTACGAATTGCTGGTGGTACGTTGGAAAGATCCGTTAATTAAGGCTGCTTGGTGATGATTACGTTGCAGTGCACCAGAAATTAAATAATCATGCTAAGCAAACCATGGTGACGTATCGCCAATTGAACAGCGACGAACACTAGACTGGATCATGAGTAGTTCGGCGCACCAGATTGATGAATGGTGCTGTTCACATGTGTTGTGCCTATAGTTTCTACTCTTCCCTAAGTAGGTTGTCAGACCATCTAGAATCTGTGAGTGTAAAGAAGCACCTCTATGACGTGGTCCCTGTCCACTGCGATCCTCATGCTCACACCAGGAAGGAGAACGTTGCAGGAGAAGACCCAGCCAGTTACTCATTGTAGCTTCGTATCTGATAAGACTAGAGATTTAACTAAGGAAAAGAAGATCTTGCGTTGTAAAGTAACACGAAATCACGTTAATGTGTTTATATCACGTAGGCATCAGGCTGTGGGAATTCAGATGCCCTCGTCTTTTGTTGATAGTTCAAAACTACACTGCAATTCGTCCATTTCGGTTACTCCGTAAGTAATACTTTTCAATATATGTAATCTCTTTTCTTTATCTACTTGTAAGTTTTTTTCTTGTTATTTTGAGTAGTACTTCTCTGCTGCAGAGAATATTAAAAGCTACCCACTGCTTAACGTATCTATATTAGCAACTCAGAGTGCAGGAAAGAGTTTTGCGTTGTGAAGAATCGTTTTACCAATTTCGAATACAATCAAAAGAATAACTTTCACACTCTTGTTCTAGCTTAGGTGGCTTGAGTTAACTAATTCCAACATGACTGTAATGAAATTGGGATATTTAGTCGGGGCTTATCCATCTGCCACTCGGACATAATACGACACGAGCGCAGCAGTGGTTCGGTGGTCGGGCGCAATGGCAACTAAGCAAAGTGACCTTATAGCCAAACGGGAACTATGCTCAGTGCAAGTTGGCTGCAGTGAGGCAGACACAACTGACAGTTTTACCCAAGGTCTGTCTAGCAGTTTGGTGAACCCTACTGCCATCCATACCACAACACACTATGGTTGTACAATAGCCATTCAGGACCTCTAACACTGTGGACGCGCTCTATTTCTGTTTAACTATATTCTGCAAACCAACAGTGAACTATATTCGTGATCGATAAATTTACACTACTAATCGTCACCGTTTGTATCTGTCATTTCTCTTGAATGCTAAATAAATGCAGTCAGGCATCTCTTTCTTCATTGCCGCTATTCCGAATGGTTTACTTCCTCCCAGTCATAAGTGGGCGATGAAAACACAAGTCGATATCTGGCATTCAAATTGTGTGACAATGCTAAACCCTTCTGTGTCTGATCTGTGGAACCTGCAAGGCTTTATGATCAGGCTTGAGAAATGTGCAGTTCTTTTCAAGCTGTGATTAAGTATCCGTAAATGCGTCAACTCAGACAACCAATCAAATCACTTTCTCTCTGCTTGTCGGTCGTTGGCAATATACCTGACATTTCCGGCTCACTGTTGGAACTTCCGTGCACGTAGTTGAGAACACTTCTACCACAACTGGTATCGTCCTCAAACGTGTAAACAATGGAACGCGCGAATTTCGTTGCATTGGTACGTCGTTCACCAACGTTCTGTTAAGTTCTCACTTTACAGTTAGAAGAACGTGTTGCACGTCCTAAACCTAATGAGGGATTGGAACAGAGCCTGATGAACCGATTGGTTACTGACACTAACAGCATGGATGTACAGCACATGGTGTCAGCCATGATTGAACTGTCGCTTCTAAATGACTAAGATTTGTAAACAGAAGGACGATGTGATATTCATGTTCATTAAACAATCCACCTTCTCATTCTACGAGCCTTTCCGAAACGTAGCCAGCGTACCGGGGAGGCCAAATCGGTAACCGAAGAAGGCTGGAATCCTACTGGTTCGTTTCTGTACCACGAGGTCCATTCACCGGTGCTGATTGTATACGGAATTTCTTGCCCAGTCAACATGACAGTTTCGAAATGCTGTTTGTCATACTTGTGACAGAATGGTCATTCGTTTGCTAAGATTCATTGAATTCAACTTTGAACCATTTGGATGTGCACGCCAAGTCACCTTAGAAGTCAGTGTTCATTAGTCATGCGTAATTATTTCTGGATTGGATGGATTCGGTGGTCATTCATAGCTGTCACCAGACGCATCAACCGGATCCGTAGCACTACCGACCATAAAATTACCGGTTGCTCTGGAGGAAATTTTTTTTTAAATAAATAAATTATGGAAGTAGTGAGAGTTGGAAGAAAGATACCGTTGAAAAATAAGTAGATGAATGAAAGTATGTCAACACAGACAACTGCGTAATGCGCCGGAAATGGGTTTATTTGAAGTGACAATGGTGAAGAAAATGAGATGGAGACATACCAAAAGAAACACCTACTGTCGGTATTATCAGCTACTAAACAGCACGCGGCATAAGAAGATTTGTTGTAGATGATATCAGAAGGTCAGGAAAACCCGAAAGAAAAGATGTAAGAACGCCTGAAGATTTTCAGTGGCTCGAACAGACTTCAGGCTAGTCAACAAAGCCAGATATGCTTGCCAATGATCAGCAGATATGATGAATAAATGATGATGTTTATCTACTGATGTTATCAGACACAACGATCAACACCGCATAAAAAATTAGCTCGGACAAAACGATTAAGAAATGGAACAATGTCACTGGGTCAGCAATCAGGATTACCGGCACAAGACAAATAGTACGCCGTCTAATATGATCAAACAGACCATCGGCCATTGAAGGTAGACGAATGAATTGAGCAATAAATTCGAGGGTTCATAATAATTACGCCTCTGTTTCGAACTGTAACGGAGTTTGACTAAAAAACGGTTCTGGCCTTGATCTTAAAGAAGGACATTCGACATTATGAAAATCTGTATGGGTGACAAGTGTAAACGCATTGGGCGCAGAAATATGGGTTGTGGTACACAGTCCCGCCCAATTTACATAAGAGCAGCAACTAGCCCGTTGTTTTCAAAATTGTTCTATACTCGATAAACTCACTGGTTTGCTTTAGCCTCAGGAAGTTTGAGATCCATGAGGAATAGGTCTGTGTTCGAAGGTGCTTGGAGAAACCACGACAAGGATGCACCATGCCTGCAGGCACAACCTTCGATTCATCATGAGCTGCCTGCGATTCTACGCCTGATTTATCCCGAATTCTGCCACAGTTTCCTATCACTCAGACGGTGGACAATTAGATTTGAATTTCTAAGGATTGGTAAGCACAACATGGATGTTCTGATGCTGGTATTGTTTTGCTATCAAATGTCAATCATCAAATGCCCATCACAGATGTATCGAAATTTGGAATATGGGATGTACCAGAGCAAGATAGATTACAGGTCGTCCACAGTTCCAGATTGTTGAGTGAACAAAAATCTGATAACTTTAGGCACAGAAAGAATCTTTGGCGACAGTGTGGACGGTTCGGAGACTGGATTTTTACATATTGAAGTCCCGGCTTTGCATTGTTATTGATCATCACACGCCATACTGCAACTTTAAATCAGGCAAACTGGTTTTCAAGTCAACGACCATGATGATCATCATCACCACAGATAGTAATATAATGATGATAATCATGGCCATCATGCTTGAATAATGATACACTACATTAGCAGCTTATGCCTAGGATGCAGTCCACAAGACAGGCAAGCGAATCCCTCCAACAGTCACACTATCACGATATTCCAGGTTTGCTGCTCACGAGATCAGCGTTTTATTTTGTAATCCAGTTATCTGTCGCGAGAAGAAATATGTACACGCCCAGCTGTGTTGTGTGACCAGCCATAAGAAAATGGCAGTTACAGGTAAGAACGAAGCATTCCGGTTTTCCTCGAGTTCGCAAAAAGCTGCGGATTCAAGCAGACGGCACTTTCGCCCAAAAGATGAATGAATCACAGTAACCTCTTTCTGGAAGATGGTAATAAATAATCTTCACAGAGATCATGTCAAGTTGGAAAATAAGGACCATCAAGAGGCAGTACACTGATGGCCGGAGCCCAATGACACCAGGAATCTGACCAAGAAATGCGATGTCTTCCTGGCCAAAATCAATTCCCTAACTAAAGGCTCGAGTCAGTTTTAAGGACCAGAGGATGCACGCCGACTATGGTGGACCATTCCTCAACAATTACCACGTCTGGTTGCCAAACCATTCCTACTCCCAATCGTTTGAGCTGTTTAGGATCGACAAATTCCGGATATCAACCATCAAAGGGTTTCCTGGCATTTGTCAAGATATTTTTCCGTCTAACGCGTCAGCAGAAAGCTGGACGTTTAGGAGTGAAGGGTCGTAATTATTTGACAAAGGAAATAGTTGCCTTGGAAGCAACACCGAAAGTACAACCGACGCTAAATCAAAAAAACTGATGCACTAGACTAACAGTCGCGATGTTTAACATTCTAGCAGTAGTTATTGGTGTTCTTATTCATCACTTTGATTTTTTCAACACTAACTTCGTTCAATCAGGTTCCTATTCAATCGTTGCTGTCTTCCGATTGGTTCAGTTGCATCCAATCTCAGATGTATGGCACGAGTGTGGTTGAATAACCAGTTGTAATCTGAACAATAAGTACTAAAACCTACTAGTACAGATTGCGACGTAAACCGAAACTATGCCCTAGGAAAATGTTCCCTATTGCTAGCAGAACCAAAGACGATCCATGAACCTACTGATTTCGCTCGGTCAAGTTCACGTCTGAATACAGCGCGGAACTGCACCATTACTGTCCTTCCTAAGAATACTAGACGTTCCCAATTTGTAGACATCTGTATGTGAAAGGTCGTAACGCGGTCGATAGTCACTCTAAGAACACTCGTACTATGCGTTACATTGGGTGTACTAGTACGCACGATGCTCAGTAGAAAGGTGATCTTATTAAGGTTTAAGGTAGTAACGCACCTTCTGTGATATTTGGGTCATTACTTACAAGAGTGCTCTTTGTAGATGAATGATAATTCTGTTATTACTATATCTGACGAAAAATGACAAACTATTAATCACGAATTGTTTTAGCTGGAAAAAATGCGCAAAAGTCTTGCGGACCAATTTGAGAAACTGCTGTTGGACGTACAACAGCGCATGGGATTAAGAGCTCTGTTAGTGGAGCGAAAGCTGAAGCATCTGGCGGAGACGCTGGAGACACGCGAAGCCCAAATCATGCAACTGGTCACTGCTCTGGGAAGTGATCCGACCGCAGTCGAGCAGGCCCGACAGCATTTAGAGGTGAGACCACGGCGGATGATGAACATATGAACGAGCAGTTTTACCATGAAATGTCGCCCATCAGTAGTGCATATTCTTGCTACCGTCAGAAGTTGAACTTCGGCCATGCTTTCATGAGGCAACGCTGTAGACCACTGCATCATACACCCCAAACGAGGCAGAAGTGATTTATCACATGTACGTGATCAGTCACAATCGCTTGTGGGTAATAATCAAGTTGTCGGATCGCTTCGAAAAAAGACAAATTATCTGTTCTGCTAACATCAAATGATGACCCTACGACTTGGACTTCTTTTTAAGTTTAAATCGCAGAAGCTATTAAAACTGTCGATGGCAAGTATTAGGGAAGGCAACAGCTGCAATCCAAAATATCCTACTGTTCACCAGTGAACAGACAATTGTTAACGTTGAACGTTTTCGAAAAAAATCAAGAATTACTTCATGAGTTAACAACAGAAAACCCTGATAAGCAAATTGTCCAACTTGACGGTTGTAAATCACTCATGAAACTAGTTAAGTTAACCTAATGTCTAATGCACCTCCAGTTGTGGTTTTTAAGCCTATTTTTATTCATATAGTCAACGAAGGAATGGGACCTATATAATTACGACTAAGTCATAATCATAAGCTTGAACAGCTCAGTAATTTGCAAGAATCAACAATTGATTGTCACATAGTTAGTCAAAGAATAAAGGGACCATTTACGTTGAGGTCGAATCAGGTAGGGGAGAAGAATGAAACTAGGTAGACGTAAATAAACGTTTGTACCTGGAGTTAGTTGAATAAGTAGAAATACGCTTAAAAAAGACTAGGTGAGACAACGATGGTCAATGGGACTTTTGAGGAGAACCAACAAGAGTGATAAACAGTCGACGGCAGTTTCCACAACGTGTCACGTGTTTTGAAGACGACACAAAATGTGAAATTCTTTGACTGAAAACGTTATGGAGGAACGTATGTACAAGTAAGTCAGTCGACTAAGAGATGTGCAACTGAGCGGAATTTGGACATCCGACATGAGAAAAACTTGTCGATTTTGGTTACTACATTAGTAACCTAATGAGACCACGTCAAACAAGTTTCCACTGTAACCAGTAGGTATCTGACAGGTAAGGGTTCATGTCATGTTTGACACTTTATGCAACTTTGATCGTTACTAATATGAACAGATGGACAGGTTATAAAAAGTCCACTGCATTGGTTAACATTTGCAAGTGAAAACAAGTCGATGAATAGACTGCGGGATTGCCACTAAACTGACAGTTCGGACAAACAGTCTAACATGGTGGACGAAGAAAACAGAGTAGAGTTCTTGGCCCCCAACGTCACAACCGCAAATCTGAGTACAGGAGACTCCATCCTACAGAACGCCACAGGTGGTGAGATTTAATCCCTGAATTAGGTTGGATACAAAAAGTAGAATTGTCAGCTGTTGAGAGCAGAATGAGAGACTGGTTGGAAAATTGAAGTAACGCCTATCAACGTTTGTCGAATGCATGGCTGTATTCAGGGAAAAGTATGTGAACAGCTATAGACTACCTGTTGAACGGTGACACAAGGAAAGATGAGATCATAAAGGACCGATTGTGACCACTTATAGTCAAACAGAGAAAATAATGATCACCAAGGCTTCTGCCAAAGTGAGGATCCCTCACTGTTACAAATATGCATGAAATCTTGATGCCAACATTTTGGAGATAAGCACTGTCTCATATCCTCTAACAATGTTTCTGACGCATTGATTTAATGAACTAGCCGGCGATGGGAACAGAAAGTCCTCATGTTCCTCAAGGAACGGTTTGTGATAACTAGTCGACCGCGTCTGCTTTACTGTACTGACCTGTCGATGACAACAGGTGGCGTCAGAGGGAAATGATAACGGTGTGAAAACTGTGAACGAAACATTCGCTGTCCAATCAAGAACATGGTGGGATTCAAAAGACGAAGAGACGTTCATTTCAGACAGGCGCCGATCACTTAAAAGAGAAAACAGGAATGAGTTATTCGAGTGACATGCCATCTGCAAAGAACCTGCCCGCCCGTGTCGACCTAGGTATGTTCCAGTGGTTGCTAAACATGAGCGCTATCACGGTCGAGGTGGCTAGCACAAATTTAGGCATAAACTTGTTTCTATCCATTCTTTAATGGGTGTAGTACGCAGCATAAATTGGTTCATAGACAAACCGGACCCAAGCAGTAAACAAAACCCGCAGCAGCCGCGCCGCGGACAGTCACCACCAATATCCTAACTACCATCATCAGCGAGTCTTAAACCATGTTTATCGTCACCACCATTTATACCTATGAGCCACACCCGTGGATACTATGGCTTCGGCTGCCGTAGGTTCTGATAATGGTAGCAGAACAGTAATAAATAAGTACGAACGTTTAATGAAAAAAACAGTACGGTCTTGTGAAAAAGAATCAAGTTTGCGGATACAGGCTCGCTTTGTTCTAACAGTTCGTAGCCTGATTTTAAACCGTCTCAAAGGCGAAGTACTTCACATACTACTGGTTTTCATGTCACTGCATTACACATGCTTACAATCAATTAATCGATTCCCAGTAAACAATACGACAATGGTATAGGCATTCTTGTTCTGCTTGTACATATCTACATTAGACATTTTCTGCATGCTAGCCGATGAAAACCTATAGCACGGTAGCTGCCGGCTGAATATTTATTTTTCCGACTAACTTTTGCCAGTCTTATCTTCTCACTAACGCAGAACTTGTTAAAAACCAAGAATGGAATTATTGGAGAACTGCAATACGAGGTGATGCGGATGGGAAAGGTAAGTTCAAATTGACGATATTCAATATAAAAAACCTGAACCCAGATTTGCTTATTGCCGCGCAAACCGCCAACATAGTGAGCAATAATTTCGTAATGATTGCACAAAGAAGCATCAAACGGAAAGTGAGCCAGATCACCGCAGTAAAAGCCAATATAACTTAAGCAGCCAGTCGTCACACTATCTGACAAATCCCTCGAAAGAAAAGTTCGACCGCCGGCAACTGAAAGATAGGAACACCGCAAACTGGTCTAGGGTACGAGAAAGATTGGGACAGAAACGCAAATAGTTAACCAGTCCAGATTGTGTTTAACTCTCAGACTGGGGAAGTTGGGTAAAATGATTAACCAGATCAGGTAGCGTCAAAGTTGTCGTGGGTTGACTGACTTGTCTACGAAGTAGGAAAAACGAGTAAAACAAGACAGCTGACGCCATCTAAATCCCAGTTGTATGTCTATTTGTGAGCACTAGGTAGACACCCTAATACTGAATGCTGTTGTGTATGGAAACATTCGTTTTATAGGCTGAGTTCCAATCCACATGTTTCTTCTATCATTGAGCTATGGTTGTTTATTAAATTGTTATGTGGCAACTATGTGGTGTACCACCATCTGTGATAAGCAGTCGTACTGTTAACTATAAGAATAGATTTGGAGCGACCAAAGAAACCCTTAACTGATGCCTTTGACTAGTGGAATGGTTATGGAACGAACATTATATCCTCTTAGGGTTGTTCGTTCTCTTTGGATCGAAACCAGCCTCATAATTAGCGAATTAACCCATTTTTACGTACCGTTCCACCTGTATCTCTGCAGGCTTACAACGAACTGTGGTCCACATGCCAGCGTAAACTAGTAGAAGAGATGAACTCACCTGTGAACCTGGGCATAATGCCAGTCAAAGTGAATGTCAACCTCACGTCTCCATTCAATCCATCCACAGCGATTGGGCACAAAATTACAGAGCAGGCCGCCAGCCCCGGCGACTCTGAGAACCAAATATTGGGAGAGCCAAAAACAAGCATTTTGCCCATGGGTCAAGGACCTACTGGACTGGCATCCGTGGCCCCATTCTAACAAGTGTTGTAAACGAACAAATGGAACGTAGTCCGCGGTACGGTTCGTATCAAACACTAACATTTGGAACTCAGTCCGCTAGCTAAGTATAATAGCAAAGCTGGCTATGAATGGATCCTTGTGTGAACTTATTTCAACCAATTCGACTACAACCATTTATGAACACAATCCACTCAACGTTCAAGAATAGATTAAATTCGTCTGAAATAGTCTGCCGAGTCTAGTAGCCTAATCTTCAAATCCCCAAGAAATAAAAACACACATCTCGATAGAAAAAGTACGATGTACTATTATTGTTTTGCACCGATTAAAAAACAACATGGATATGGGAGTATCAACAAGAATGGGGCGTATTACATGGCATCCAAATCCACATACGGACGTCGTGGGTATGCACGTCTAAAAAGTAATGACAGAAATGAGAGGAACTTGAATTGAAAGGTTAATTTCAAAAATGTCGGAAAATAAGTCACAAGATTTCATATTTAAATGTGAAAAAGTGGCCGTCAAACAGGGACAGCTAACACGTCAAGAATTCCAATAATATGGTATCCAAGTGTTTTAATTACATTGTGGACTCACTATGCGAATGGCATGGGTTCACCTCCCAGGCTAGTGTACTCGTGACTAACACAGTAGGTGGATGAAGACTTTACATTGGGTGGCAGCTAACCGGGCTCAGTGTCGTGAATGTTGTCGCTGCTTGGCCAAGTTGTCCGTGAATTAAGTGCACTTAATGATGCGGGCCAATGAAAGCCGTCAGTGTGACGCCTTATTTTCACTGACGGCTGGGTTGTTCGTTTACAAGCTGTAGGCAACATGAGTTTTAATGTATGAATACAGACAGCTGTGTTTAACTCCTCTCCATTCTCCTCATTTCCTTTTTCACGGCTAGGGCTTTTTCATCTCTTCTCAAAATTACATGGTAATTAAGCATGAGCGAGGACCGCTGATGAATTGCTGTCTGATGATGATAATGAAAGAAAAGCTAAGCTACCCTGCACTTCAGTGCAGGTTTCGTACAAGCGCAAAATCCACAAACCAATTTGAAACCTTACAGAGGGGTTTTTATAGAACTACGGAACTGAATGAGGTATGGAGACAAACATCTCCATCATACTTCGTCGACTTACTGCAGTTCAGGAGTTAAACATTAGAGAAGAACAGGTAGGGTTTCGTCCTGGGTGGGGATGTATAGATCACATTTTTACCCTTCGTCAAATTCTGGAGCTGCGTAAAGTGTACCGCTGACCAACAATCGTCGTATTCTTCGACTATAAAGGTGCGTTCGATTCGGTGGATCGATCTACACTTTTGGAGTTGCTTAAACACAGAGGTGAACCGACCAAGTATGTGAACGTACTGTCGGCGCTTTACTCACATACTTCGGCTTAGGTTAGGGTTTACGGTAAGCTGTCTGACAGTTTCACCACCAGGAGCGGCGTACGTCAAGGTTGTCCCCCTTTCACCATTTTTGTTCAATTTCGTCATGGACGGAATAATGGAGGACTGTCTGCGGCACTCAAATGATGCCGGTATGGACCTCCTACCTGGTGAAAGGTTGACTGATCTTGAATATGTTGACGATAAGGTGTTGCTGTTTGACAACTTTCAAGTGGAACAAGCAACGGTAAACACAATTTCACGTTCTGCTAAGTACTTCGGAATGCGTTTTGCAGTCTCAAAATGCAAAGTGCTGCAAGATTGCTGTGGTTACGCAGATTTAATGTTACATAATGAAGTCATGGAGGTTGTTGACCGGTTTGTATACCTGGGAAGCTGAATTAGTGGCGGCGGCGGAGGTGTAGAGAATGAAATAGAGGCGCGTATTTCCAAGGCTAGAGCGGTGTTTACTAATCTGAGGCACTTATGGCGACAGACAAGTATCTCTCTCGTGTATAGCAGACAACAGTGAGGGCTGTATTAATTTGCCGCAGCGAAACCTGGCCGCTCAGAGTAGAGGACGTGAACCGTCTTCAGGTGTTTGACCACCGATGTCTGCGCTCAATCGCTCGTATCGGGTGGCACCAACGAGTAAGCAATGAGGAGATTAAGAAGCGGGTGTTTGGCACTGATTGTCAGACAAGTTCTATCGACCAATTCTTACACTTGCACAGACTTGGGTGGTTAGGTCATGTACTAAGGATACCAACTAGTCGTTTGCGGGCGCTGCGGTCGATTGGCTCAAGGTACAAGGTGGACAGACGATGACCTGGCGTAGACAAATGAAATCGTTCACAAAGGGTTGATCACTGTAGATCGGGTCCGTCTCCCGGGCATAAACATTGTACGATGGCAGACATATGATTAAGGTATACGTTTACAGATGAGAATTTTCCAGAACTAATGTCTTCAACATAGTTTCCCCAGTTGTACAAGAGGTTGCAAAAATATCTAAATGATATGGACAACTGATGACCAATGATACGTAGCAGAAGTCCGTAACAGATACGTACTTTGAGATGTAAACGTGATACTCAGAGATGTCAAAAGGAAGTGCAATTTAAAAGAATTAGTGAGAAATGCATTCAACGGGCGGTATCGGTAAAGAGAACAGAACCCGGAATAAAACAAAGGTATTTCTGTATGAATTAAGGTCAAATGACCACAGGATAGGGATGAAAAAGTACAGACTGGGCGAGGGAAGTTGACTGCAATGGCAGTAGAAGCGCAAACAGGCGCAAGATTCACAAATATGACCAAACTATGAGACTAATCAACAGTCTACATATAATCCTGTATACTGCTTCCTAAGATGGGCAAGCTTCGTGCCTAACTAACGTGAGACTGTTAAAAGACTATTTGACACTCATACAGTGAAACAAGAAAAACGGTGGATTTTCAACTTTCCAACACGATACGAGAGTTGGGGTCTACTGTAATAAATGCTGCTCCCGATTTGAAACGAATATTTACGCTGTACGTTTCTTTACATAGGACTTTTCAAACACCAGGCAATATCAGCCTCAAAGCCAGTTCGAATTAAGTCAGAAAGATTCAGCGTTGCATTTACGAACAGAGTAGACAGACTTTTATCGTAATCTGCCATGTACCGGAGTGCAGTGATCACGTAGAAACAAGTCCTGAATACATAAACCTCAAATCAAAGGAATATGACTTAGTCTTCCAGAATACATGTTAGTTATTATCTAAAGCCGGCTGACAAACTCTTAGGGACGTACTAGTTTAACAAGAATACAGTGAGACAAGGATTTGCCGTTAAGTGACGGAGTTAAAAGATAGTAAGACGGGAATAATACAACCTGAAAGTAACTCCGATTCGCAGGCATGCCGAGAAACTGCACTGTATGTTCTAAAGTATAAAGTATAATGAAAGAGGGATGATGTACTAGATTTCCTCTGAAAGTATACATGATGAGGGAGACCAGTGGTATTATGGTAATCACTGTACGACCCGCTTCAGTACAACTTTGAATGGAAACACACCACAATTGGATTTCATGTACTTTGAACGGCATAGTTGTTGATTCGTAAAATATGCGTCCATGGTGCTTGATTATGGAGAATATCCCAGAAAATGTGACGGTCTCTCACTTTCGATTTAAGATCCATACGAGTAGAAGCCATCTTAAAAAGTAAAATAGGTTTCTGTCATCTGATATGACCAAAGTAGTATCCATCAGACTGAACGTGATGCCGATTGGCGTAGGGTGAAGAACTGGTGAATTGCCGTACAGAAATGAAAGCGGTCACTGATAAGCTAGAAACTGAATATCGCATTCGTCCTACTGACTAAGAGGCAGGTTGCGACTGAAGAATGTAAGGGAAATGGCACATAATCGAATTATGTAGCGTTGTTTTGGTCGAATTGTTTGAGAAGTAGGACAAACAATGACGCGAGGTAATGGAAAAAGTGAAGCAGCTATCTTGTGGATGAAACTCCATTTATGACGTTTGTTTGTTTGTAAGGCGTAGGCACACTGACGTTCAACATTCAGGTTCATACATACAGGTTTTTGCGAAATAAGTTGCAATTTGAAACAGTAAGAACACACACGACACCCATTTTAGCACAACTAGTAAAGTTGAATTACGTCTGTCGGTAACACTTCTGACTCACACATGAGTAAAAGTAGTCATAGAACCAACAGTGAAGTGTTTTTAGTCTACAAGTTGATTTGAAACTAAGCCTATCTCTACCCACTCTTACCTGCTCAACTGCTGAACTTTAATGAATGTATGACAATCCAAAACCAGAATCAAACAAAAACACAGAGTACTACTGAAGATACTGTTCCGCTCAAATCGATAGTGCCAGAACAGAGCACCTCAAACCCATCACTAACTTATGTACTAAATGTAGCTGAGAGATCGGAAAAGTAATAACGGTACCGTGTTGCGGAACACTAACTGTCGGGGAAGAATCCAATTCCCCGAAAACACCGTTTTCATTCACTTTTAGAAAGACCTATTTCATTCTATTCGAAGTGACCTTCATAGTCGGCACGGTCATGTGCAACTTCAGCCTTCACGAGCGTTCTCAGCCTTGTGCCGATTTCTGGCATCCCGCCCACACGCTCGTCCTTTAATTGGGACATCGTTGTACTGTCTGGATCTTTGTTTTGTCCACTCCTGTCGTTGTTTTCTGATTGGTCACAAACCCTTCAAATGGGGTCTGGTTTGTGACCGGGTTGCCTTCGGACTGAGTGGCATAAACTATCTCTTTCCGGAGGTCAATCTTCTCTCTGTCCGTTCGTCAGCCTCGAGTGGTTAGGTTGGCCGGGAAGATACGAATTAGTCGCGCATGCTTCATAGGCAATTGTTCATTACCGCTGGACGTTGTTCCGTTATCTACCGCTTCACTAACCGTCATTCTGTTGTTTACGCGCTCGTAGGTCGTATATCAAGTTACAACACTAACCTAACAAAAAAGCAAGGACATATAGTTCTCCGGTGAAATTGAGGACTATATAATCTGGCTATTTGTCAGGTGTCTATTGAGACAATGTATTGCTTGCTCGGAAACTTAACGGAGGGAGGATGTAGTAGTTGCCCTTCGGGAGCATGCTTGTTAAGGTTGAACCATGGTTGGTTTGGTGACAACCACTCTGCTCATTAACTCAGTAAGAATAAGTGTCCCAACTGGACTTCCCATGTGCACTAAATTAGGTTAACTTGACTGGTAAGACGTGTTCTGGGTTTTACATAACAGAAAATATACCGTAAAAAGAGGATGACGTTGGCATTCTGGGGCAGAATGTAGATTCTAGCTGCACCTGTTTATGACACATCTTCCATAGAGTAGCACACGCGTATTTTATACCACTTATCAGTAAGCACTATATATATATATATATATATATATATATATTTGATTACTGGTGAATAGTAGGAGATTTGGTTTATTTCAAATTGAACATCACCCACAATTGATCGCAGCTGTCGCATTCCCATAGACTTTCCAGTAGGCCCCTTTCGAAAAGAAATAAACCAAATCCCCTACTACTCACCAGTAATCAAATATCGCTCAACAAGTCAATGATTTCTGTGATTTCAACTTGGAGAGAAGTCCTAGTCGAGGGGTCATCGATTGGAGTTAACAGACAGTAACTGTGTCTCCTCTCGAGGCGATCGGGCAACTTGATCATTACTCACAAGCGAAGGTGGTTAAGTGTTCACATATGATAATCCGGTCGTGCCTAATGTGAGGTCAATGGCGCAGTGGTAAACACGGTTGCCTCATGAACAGCATGTCCGTGGTTCAAGTCCCGGCAGTGGCGATGATATGCACTACTGACGAGCTCTAATGAGAGCGAAACTCGAGTCTAGTGCTTCTTTTCGAAAGGGGCCTACTGGAAAGTCTATGGGAATGCGACAGCTGCGATCAATTGTGGGTGATGTTCAATTTGATATATATATATATATATATATATATATATATGCAATGCTGATTACGAAGGCTGCACTGAAATGCCAAGTGTTTGACACGTAATCACGCTTTGCACGAATGCAAATATAACGCCGTACATTACGGGGCGAACACAGAAATGTCAGTGTAGTCTCCCAATAGACTTCGATCCACAAAATCCCTGTGATTATTAATGACTAACTCGATTTGTTACAACATTCATATGTAACTCGCACCTACTCCATGTGATTGTAAAAGCCTGATCAGAATGACAGAAAACAGCTGTTTACAAAACAGATTTTTTACAAAAATGTCAGTAAGTTGTGCTAGTGATTGATACGTCAAGACGTCTAAAGGGGAAAAACCGTTGCGGTAAACCAAACCTTCTGACAGAAGAGAATAATCCATAAGGCAAAGAAGCTTCTCACAGGTAACGGTCAATGCGACTGATGTGTTCCCCAGTCAGAGTACACTCTCTCCACAACCTCATCCGGCCAAACTACGGTAAGACATTTTCTCACACGTCGGCGACACACGTCATGTTACGTGCGGGTTTCAGAAGGACACCCAGCCGCCAGCCACTAGGCTTCCGCGCAGTCGTAGTAGTCGTACCATTTACTGCTCGCGACTGCTAGTTCTCCTGGCAAACCTACTTAAATTGCAACCAGCTGCCATGAGAGGCGTCGTTTACAAATTAGCCACATGGGTAAGTGCCAACCTAGTTCAGCGTTTAACGACTCGTAACCAACAGCACAACGTTCTTAAACATCGAGAGACTAGTAAACATTTTGTGATGAGATACACTTGAATAAATGATCTGCACGCATTAAGCGGAGGAACTCGGCCATCACCAGGCATCGACCACATCGATCCGAGGCAAAACGAGTTTGCAGACAACAATAATTGAAAAAAAGGTGTGTGAAGTCATTATCAGTTAAATATTTCTTTTTTAATAGAGTAACAAATCGGATGCAAACAATTTCAACGAACAGTATAGGCAAAACGTCGGAACGGTAACAAGGTTGAATCAACAATAGCTAGAAAGAGCTCATCAAGACGGCAAAAGGATATACCTTGCGAGGTGCGATCATTTCGTTTATTCCCATCGAGCGACCATACAAAACATTCAGTTACATGAGTTCAACGCATGGCGACAAGACAATGAAATGAACAAACGTCACATGGACGCATAAAAATACCGGGAGAACGGCTGGAAAGAAGTCGACAGCATGATTATATCAATCAGCCCCACATGTAGCTTTAATCTTCGACGAAACTCAGTTATAAAGCACTGAACCATTATTTAAAAAAAACGGTCTAATTCGAAAGCATAAGCGAGTTGTACTAATGAGGTATTCGAAAATTACTCACCGGATATTACCATAGTTAGACGTGAAACCAAAGTTACGACCCCGCTGACTGTTAAACGGAAGCCTAGGCTGAAAGTAGGGCATGCGATTATAGGCAGATGGAATGAAATTCGCGCCCGGTTGATAATCTCGTCGTTGTGATACACCTGGATACATTTGCCTGAACGAATCCTCACGTTTGTTTTGCCAACCATACCAACGCGACCCCGTTTGTTCGAACACTGGGCCATCACGTCGGACAGATCGATCGGTAACAGGAAGGTGAACGGGTTCCACTTTAGGCTCTGCGGGGTCCAGTGAACGGCGTTTCTTCGTGTGTAGATGCGGTTCCAATGGCAACTGTGGTCTCATTGGATCCAGGATGTAGTTATTGAAAAACAAGGCCTATAAACATAAGGAATACCACGAGGGTCAAGGTAAGGTTTTAAAAACCGGGCAACGCAGAGGTCGATTAAAGCCGATCAGCAATCATCAGTACACGTTCACCATTTAAACTGTCCTTGAAGAGCAGGCTACACGTCCGGCTATATATCGAGCAGTCCAAATTACGTGGAAGTATAGAAGCGGATAATTGGGAATGTCATCAATACCGCGACAAAAGTATTGGGGAAGACGCAATGAAAAGCAAGGTGTGAAAGGGAAAAATTGCGCAGTGAGAAAGCATCAGAAGAACAAGACTGGCCTGGAAAACATAATGACTCAGAACAGTAACACCAATGACAATACCACCAATCAGAGGCATCTGTTGTCTGTTGGATCCTACCCAGAAAATCAGGAAAACTAAAGTTAAGAAAGCCTTGATATCGGAGCCTTCAGACATAATCTGATTCATAATCATACCACCCAGTTGTCGTTTCCAACAAAACCTACTATATGCAAAAAAACACGACGTGACACGTTATGAGTTGGCATACGTGAGACATATCAGAACCAACGAAGTTTGTGAAGCGAAACCACTACGCTCATCCGTCGGTACAGTCCACCATCCGGAAGGCTCGCGAGTGAAACCCTTGATGACTGTTAATGCGGTGCTCCCATCAAAAACGGTTAATGCATAGAAGGCAGCAGTGACTGAGTACCAACTGAGTACCAAATGGACATCCCTATATCAGGATGGTTATACCTCATAGTTGTATAAAACTTCTTGGATTCGCAAGCGCATTACATGCTAGACCCTGGAGAGAGAAACCGAGAACATATGAACGGAAAAGATGGTGTAAGTTGGCAGACTAAAATTGGCAATACAACTTGTGACCTAAGCAGACATTCCATCAGAGTTGACACAAGTCCCAAATTGAACACACTTCTAGACAGCTAAGTCGGATCAGATGTCGTTGTTTACCGCAACAATGACGAAGAATATTCGAAATCCCATCAAGAGAAAGATAGAAAGGATAGATAGAATAAAACCACAAAGGAGAACTAGCGATAATGTGAATGCAAGTACGTCACTGATGACAGCACATAGTTATACCGGATAGCGTTTCTAACCAGCGATTTGAATATTCACAAAACCCTTCATTGAGAAGAAATACTTTTTTACTAGAGCAGCCAGGGGCGTCGTATCTCATAACTTCGCCGCTGATCAACCGATTCACAATGCTGTCCAAGCTTTGGTAGTTTCGGTAAAAAGGTCCGATGCAATAAACGTTCCGCTGGCCTACGGGGAATGTAATCTAACCATGGTATACTGAATTTTCATACTCGACCAACTAATCATATATCCGGTACCTCTGGAAATACCTCCATACGATCTAGTCTACTTTATAACTCAGAACCGTAGCTTGTGCGCAACGAAGATGTGAACTTTTCGACTGTCCTCAACTGACTGTTAATGTCCAACCTATAAGATATTCCAAACAATTGATTAATGGTTCCCTGACCGACAACGGATGTTGTCAGACCCTGCGAATAAAAGGCGCCTGTTTTCACCTAGACAATATAGAGAGCAAGACACAGTATTCCCCGGGGATACAATTGCGCGATCCTACATCCAGAGAGTTATAAATATTTTGCCAACTGATCAGCGCACCAGGAAGATAGTGATCACACAAGTTGACCTTGGAAGCAGTTGGTAAAACCACACGTGATATTCCATAAGATTCGTTCCGTCCTAAACATAATTGATGGAACTATGGTAATCGACGGTGAGCAGTGTGAAATGACCAACATCTTACACCTGCGGTGCTGGGTTACACAACAGTACCCAAGTGTGGCAAACGGTAAGCGTCTACATGACAGATGTGTGAGCATATGTGAATGCGTGGATATATTTTCGGATGGCACGTGCAGTTTCCTAACAAATGCCAACTTCGACAGAGAAAATAAGAGACTTATGATGAAGGGACAAAGGACCGACTTACTTCTACGACAGACTGTGAAAAATATCTCTAAACAAGACATCCGTGTCGTATCGAAAGCGCTGCACTGCTTCGGAAACGCGCGCTTAGTTGCTGCTCATGGTTGTGTTTCACGCAGTATCCGCACTGATATAATGCAGAGCAATTACTGAAAAGACACCTAAGGGTTCAGGGTAGCGAAAAGCCGAGAAATATGCAAGCCAGTGGATGCAAATTGACGTGGTACACAATTGTCCAAATTTCGTCAGTAACTGAAGCGTGAAAATCCGACTTAAGCTGGTAGGACAAGCACTGTGTCCTCGTGACGAACATAATCAGAGCCCGAGTAGAACTCAGTCTATTCCTCACAAGTCTGTTATTCGTGAGTTAAGCGCGGTCTAAGGATAGCAACAACCGAACACAGCTTCTGACAGTATGGAAATAGTAACTCTTTAATAGTTAGCATTAACACATCATCAATTTTTGAAAATGGTCCCAATGTTAAACAACCCCCAATCCGCTGAGACGATCTCGTCAAGTCAGAACATCAGGAGTGATATAGTCAGTTTCCAAGCTTCCTTTATGAAAACGATCAGATGGAGTTCATTTGAAGTGCGTCTTACGGCGATACAGTAAAATGGTTTCGGTTAGTGGAGAAATGCCCACGGGCTAAGGAACAACCCAGATGTCAAGAAGCACAATCAACCGTGCTGGTGGCCAGTTGAACAACAGATCAAGGTGCTCGCTCCGACAACCTAAGCGTCGCAGAAAGTTTCAGATAAGTTGGCTACTCATTTTGAAGTCTTACTATTACCCAACTTTCTATTGATTACGGTTCAAATGAGGAGGAGTTTCTTAGGCCTATCGTGATAGCAACTTGCGATATCCCGAGAGCACGCTGTCTGTCAGATCAATATAGGTAAATGTGACTTAAGTGGCCAGCATTTTTATAGTATTCGTTGAACAAACAACAGTGAACGTTCATAGCAGCTTTGCGCTGATAACGTTCTGTTTCTGACGAGCACTAGTATTCGACGCTCCCAATGTCAATACACCATCTGGTAATCACCATCGTCAAGTCAACCATGGATACAGAAAGATCATGTAGTCATCAGCTGTGGATCGCCTGGCTGTTTCCAAAACGGTGAAACAATCTAGAGCACCAGTGTGGATTTTGTCCATGCGCTTGGTATGTGCCCAGTTTGCAATGCGTTTCGGTAGCAGGCTACGTGGTCAATGAACACAAGTTGACGTTTCTAGACTGGAAGAAACAGAAGCATTTTTCACCCATCAGAGGGAGCTCATCTCTAGCCTAGAATCCCACTCCCCGGACGATATTCAGGCAGACTGAGCACATATCACGTAAGCAGTACATACGTGTGGTGCATCTTCGTGTGGTCCTACTGTCCGTTCAGCTGCCAACCACCACGGTTGCGTTTGCTCACGGTAAATTCTCACTGACAACCTGAGTATTTCATTCGAAAACGGGCATAATTAGGTCTGAAAAATCACCCGCTTAGAACGGCAAACATAAATGAGAGGGTTGCAAGACTTGGTTGACACGATACGCCATAAAAACGGGACAAGCCGGTGTTACCGGGACCTCCCAGAAGTTGTTCATCTTATTCCAGAGGCCAGTGGCAGGAAGCAAGGTGTGGGCGAGGCAAGATGTGAAACCAATGATGACCCTATCTCGAACTAGCAACAACGCTTGAAACGTTGGACTGGGTACTTTCAACAGCAGTTAGATAAGCTTTCAGGCACCTCATAGGTTCATTGGTCTGTTGACATCAAGTCGCTACTGGAAGCAGAAGTATCACTTGAAACTAAGCTACGGAGACGTCACAAGGCACCCGAATCAGACGAACTTCATCCTGCTCTTTTAAGAATGGAGCCCGGCACTGTCCAAACAACACACATGTCTGCTCTGAACACTGAGTCAGCGAAGTCGTTCCAAAGGAGTAGAGTTTGGTTAATATCATTCCCATTTTCAAAAATGGCTAGAGTACTTCGTGTGCAAGCCACCGAGAAATTAGCAGGATTCGGATTGTATCGAAGCCACTTAGAGCCATTATATGCCGCCAACTAAACGTGGTGTGTTTGAGGTAACGTCGTTCGGTTTCGCCTCGGCCGCAGCTGCATTGACCACATATTCACACCCCTCCATTCATATGGAAGGCCGACAATCAGTTTTCATAAAAGTCAGACAGGCTTTTGATTCAGTTGACGGGGATGTAATTCACGATTGTCTAGCAGGAAAAATTGTGCCCCAGAAGTACATCGGCATATTAGAACACGTTATAGTCACAACTCCAGGTGGGTTAGGACTGATGACGCCTATCGCCAACCACTGGCATCTCAAGTGTTGTGCAACAGAGAGCAATTACCTACAGAGCACACGGACAGACTGCGAATAGGATGGTGTGGAAATAATCCAGCGTACGCGGCTTTGAGACGGTATTGCTCAGATTTGTGAGGGTCTATGAGTAGCCCAGAAGGTTTTAGATTGGAAGATCCAGTTCACCAGTTTGGTATGACCTGCGCGTCTTTTAAATACAAGGTGTTGAAAATTTGCCAGCACTACGGTTGTCCTCATCCTTGGTATGGAGCTATATCAGCGCCATTGCAGCGTCCGATGAGATCACAAATTGTACTACAAGCGCTCGGATGACGTTTGTCAATTTACGTCATTTGTGGTTCCGGTATATCAGCCTTTCGGTAAAAGACCGAATATGTTATGCCACTATACGAGTAGTATTAACGCATGGCTGCAGAAACTGGCTCAGTCACGTACAGGATGTCCACAGTGTTTTCAACTGTTGATATCTGAAGCATTAATGGAATGTGGCAAGAATAGTGTGTCAACAATGGTGAAGCACACGCATATATCTTCGAGGCGGACAAGCTCCATTGACCACTGGGCAAAATCATCCCGACTCACAGGCTTGGATGGCTTGAACTGCAAGGTCTCTCGACAACCATAAGATATACACGCGTTTGAATTAAAAGAAAGAGATCGGAGGCGTACAGCCATTCTAACGTGTGTAAAAGCAATGACTGTTGACTAACCTGTTTGAAGTTTCAGACAGCTGGCTTATATGGTCTTTCAGAGAAAAGCAGAGGTTTGCAAAATTCTCAAAAAGGTATCGTCTTATCGTTCGATTTCTCAACACAATGACCATCATTTTTTCGCGATCGGTGCATGAGGTTAGTCATTGCCGTGTGTTGAGAAATAAAGATAGAGAAAGTCTAATTAACGAGTAGCTCAGCAAACGGTGAATACATGATGCAACAATTGTTGTGTGGTAAAGAGGGGGGTAAAACAGCGTAGCCAGCCGCCGCCAACCGTGCCAAAGAATGAGTTGAGATAATAAGCAGCAAGTACTGCTGAAAATAAGTTACATTAGTGAATAGACGGTGTTAGATTGTCTTTTAGAAACACTCTATTGCGATGATTTTCGCCTTTAGAAAGCCCACACTCGATATCTCCACATTGTATTACGGTCCCATAATCACATCAATGTTTGACGACGCAAGATTTACAGGCACTATTTTTGAATCAAAAGCTACGGTACCAGGCGTCCGGATAACTTCCAGAAGAGTCATCAGCTTCGGTTGACGGAGCACAAGTTAACAGTTGACAATGTGTCATTGTTTTGGCAAAACAGTCAAAATGCGGAATTCGTACGACGTCCACCAGATCAGCATTTCGTACAATCTGAATACACATATTTATGTAATTCGGCTATAAAGTCAACATAAATATGGCGAGAACCTCCACCTGAAGTTAGCAGAACTGGCCTAACAGATTACCGCGAAATGCACTGGAAACTACCTACAACGTTCAAGAAACTAACCACCCTGTACGCCGTAAAGCAAACGACAGCTGGAGATTTCTTTGGTTGGTGCAGTTACCTCAAAAATTTTCGTTTGAAACCTGGGTACGAAAATAACTGAATTGTGAACCGTCCCAAGCGAATGTCCCTTATCTCTGAAGATAAGCAAAACTATTGAACACTAACGTTGTATTCATCGTGTCAACTATTGCGGCTTGCTGATCATATCACGCAGAAAGGTAGTAGGGGAACGGAGGAAAATAAAGAAGTTGTGACAAACAGACCTGAGAAAGGTTCAAGACTATGTTAAGAAAGTGCACCTGATACACAGTGATAGGCAAAAAACCCTAGCGCAAAACAGAAAATCTGCGAAATTGAAAAAACCATTGAGAGAAGACTGCTCGAATTATAGGGGTAGCACACAGTTTTAGACGAAATGATACACAAACGCCATGCATGGATGGACTATCAAAATTATAAATTCGACGACAGTGTCCAAGTCACCATAACACCAGGGGTAACGAGACTGCTAAAATCAATCCATAGGCACTTTCGTAGGTTCAGTCTGAACGATCTTTGCACCGCTGAAAGACATGAAGCATATATACGGCACAATCGCCCATTTCCAATATACATTCTCAATTGTGAATGTTTCTTTATTGGAGGCAGATGGACAGATTTTTAATGAGACGGACCAGCACAATTTTTATCCATCTGCTGACATACATAGTTGAGAGAAACCTAAAGTTTTACTGATGTTTAAAATCTTCTCTTACAATCTGACGGTTAATTAGGTTTTTTTCCACATTGTTGCACTCCCTCCATCGTTCCTTCTTTTGTGTTTACCTTGCTCCGAGCGCACTGTCATCTCTTTACCAGACCAAATCTAGTGCATTTCCTCTGAACACATTCAGCCTGTGATAGTTTCCTATGGAATACTTCCTGGTAATTTAATGCACTTCTTTCTCACAAACTTATCATGCGGTTAAACCATTATACGAATGAACATCAGTTCTCCCCTATCTATGTAAGTGTTGTTTTAATAAACAGGTAGTGATTAGTGAACCGGATAAGCCGTTATGCAGTTAGACTAGAGTACCAGTTCCTCAGCGGATTTTTTTTTACGTCTCTACTCATATGCACGTGGGTGTTTTCAGTCCACTGGATGAGCTGAACACAAAGGTCGACACCAACAAAGCTCTATTTGACTTGGTCTGAACTGGATATGTCGCCGGACTGAGACAGCTGCGTTCCAGCGAATGCGTTAGTTGCTCTTATGCAAGTAGCCGTGCGGAAAACTGGGGTTAAATGCTGGTAGCAGGAGAAACGAATGAACAAGACTTAACCTAATTGACACCTAAAACGTACACTTAGGCACGTGGACAACAACTGGCAGTTAACCAACCAGTTTCCTACCATTGAATGGATGTTATACAGATCTTCAATTAATGTAATCTTTTCGCAATGGTTTCGTAAACGATAGTGGAGGACTCGGCTATCCAAAAGATGTTCAGAATCAGTACCATCTCGAAGTTGGCTACAACTACGTATAAACAACGTGTTGATAAGACTGATTTACTCAAGCATAACAGAATGCAAACGCTGCAAAGACCTAGAAGTATGCCCCTGAAAACCAACAAACGACAGTCAATGAATTGTTTGTTGTGATTAAGTAGGCAGTATCTATTGATAAAACGTGCCTGATTCGATCAGCGGTACAATATACGGCGAGCTTAACAAATGCAAGGATCCTGTTAACTTCCTGTTTAATTTGTCAATCTGAACTGTGAAAGATATATAACAGGGCACTGACAAACAGAAGCAAACAAGACGCACGGACTTACAGTGTCTTTTTTGACTGTTTCAACTTTGTCTAGATGTTTGTTCATGATGTGTTTCTTTACGTAGATGGGATCACGGAATTTTTTGTCCGACAACAGACAAACCCAAATCACGTCACTGGCAGAAGAGTGAAAACGGGGAAGGAAAATTGGTCTTGACAATAAATTCGTGCAAATAGGAACGACAAGTAACAAGCTAATTCATGGCGTACCACAAAAAGAACTTAAGACCGTGATGATGACGCGTTGATTTTAATGAGGCGAACTACCGTCTCTTTAAATCAGAAAGCTGAAAAGAAATCTACCATTCAAATGCAGCCGCACCAGAGAGAGGACACAGCGAATTCAGCCAGATTATCCAGTTCACTGATACTTAGGTCAGCTACCACCAACCACGTGATCACTGACTCGCCTAAAGTCTCGGTCTGAGTGGCCCGAAAATGACTCTTAGCTCGGCGGTGACACATAGTAATACCTAGTCATCTGACGCTCTTAATTAACTCTCCACATTTTGGTGATAATACATTGACCCGTGCATCCTCCAGCGAATCAACCTTCATGTCAACTCTGTTGCAGTCAATTAGGGCAGTAGACAGAGACAGCACATACAAGTTTAGATTGGTCTGAATCTCGTAAAAGCTGGTTTGACACAAAACATGATCAAACTAATCCCCGCGCTTTTGGCAGGTATATAAACCGTTTCTTCTATCGGGTGGTGTTCTGTCGTCAAACTGGACTAATTAGCTGGTTATACAGCGGTAATTTGGTCTCCTCTACTCGTTTTTGGCTGGTGGTCATTGTTTTCAAAAAGCTAACATTACTGGTAACCATAGGGAAAAGTGGTAGCTAATTAACAGGCAAACAAACAGTCAACCACTTTCAATCTAGCTTGCCCTAGCACCTATTCAACTGTCGTTATCGATGTCGAACGAGAGGGTATATTCACATCTTGTCTATATCAAATACAGATGCAGTATGTCGTGTGTTGAATAACCAAATCCAGAAAACTAGATCAACAGTAATCTGGGCGACACAAAGCAATCTCAGTTTATTGGAAAAACATTACCCTTTTAATAGAGGAACAAGAGTATTTACGATTGTTATTTGATGACGCGTTTGTGCGTTTGAATTGGTCCGTTCATCTTCCGATCCTCAAGTAACTTCGTTGTTTAAATCAGAAATGTATTCAAACAACTTGTTCTAGTCCCAACCTATTACAGACAGATTTGACGTACCAGCTGATAATCGTTTTTGATTAATTGCCGCCGACCAACCGCAACACTGCTCGCAGTAGCTTGTACGTGAGTTCTGATTGGCTGAACTTTCTTCAGTCAGGAAACCGCTACAGTCCAATCCCGTTACACAGTAAAGCAGCGCACGCATATCAGTAATTTAGATTACAAAGCAAACAACACACGTATGTCCTCATTCCAAATGAAAGTAATGTACAACCACGATTGGTTAGAAACGGTAGTTACGAGAAGGACGAGTGGACTGGTCGTCAGCGCACTTTGAGATTCAACACACAGTGTGGCTAAGTATGTGTCACACAGCAGCAATCCCTATGTAGTGTCAAAAATAAAAGATAACCACGACATCCCCGGTAACACTATGAACAGCAATTAAACTAAGCTTTCAGTCGACAGACCATTACACATTTGATGTCATTCGGCACATCAATTTGCATTAACATAATATAGCTTGACGTGACTGAATTAAAGTGTACTGCCTCCTTAAGACTAACCTTCAGTAAAGCATAGAAGGCAGTCAGTACTGTTAATGTCCACTCGATTCCACGCAGATTTCCCGATTAATTACACTTTTTCTACAAAAGTAGTTTACTAATTTGAGCACATTTCCTTGGGAAGCTCAAAAAATAACCAACACGTGACATACTTGGTGACCCAAGGTCAACCACGCACAGCCATGACCACGGAGGGTTGGCTCTTGGAAAAATCATAACGGGTGTAACGATGAGGTGGCAGCTCATCTCTGTGTGCTGCGTTAGAAGATGGAGGTAAAGTATTTTCCAGACACTGACAATGTACACAACACAAATGACAGCCATTTCTAGCATTACGGATCGTTCTCAGGAGGACAATTTAAAACGTGTGTCTATCATGGTTAGCATTTACTCTATCCGCCCACCGTGACTCTTGTTCACCAGCTTTTGCTTCTACGTTCCACGGCTGAAGTACCCAGAAAGGATGACACCTACTGTATTACTGCAACGCGTTAAAAATCTAGAACCTTCGCAGCCAGTGTTTCACATTCGTGAAACACTGAGATTTCCAAGTCAGTTTGTGAAAGAATGTGATATGAGTAGTTCCAGCCGACCACGACTCCTCGTTCAGATTAACGTAGTTGTGGTCGCACGTTATTGATTTCGGGAAACCATAAGCGTGAGAGAGTATGACAGTTGCATATCGCGGATTCGTGTATCATTCGCCTGTCATACTAATTTCTTGATCCAAACTATTCATTTACACCATCGACAATCCCATTTGTATGTTGATTAGAGAATTCCACGAAACAAAAAGTCTTCAAACGGGAACGCGACACTTACTGAAAGCATTCTAGAAGAATTTTAACCAGGATGTGTTTCTCGTACTGCAAGTTAGAACTCCGGACATACTCATAAAATTGGCTCAAAGTTACCGGTCTTTGTTTTGACACTTCGATTGCACCTAGGGAACCTCTTCATTTAATGACTCTGACGACTGACTGCACCTGCCAATTTTAACGAATCAACATGCGAACTGTTTGTACTGCCCATCAGACAATAGTTTACATTTAGCAGACAACTTTGTAATGAATAATGTCTCCATATAAGTGAGTGAGTTGTCAGCATTTTCTGTATGAGATGTTTGTTTCCACGTGATATACAAGGTCACATACGGGTTACACACTGCAAGGATGTTCAAACGTAGGTGGTAGCAACCACTGCAAATAGGGCTCGAATCCTCGGTCGTATGAATATTGATCGGGCGTCGTTGTCAAAACTATGGCAAGCTCCATGTGACCCGCACTTTATTACTGACTGAGTTTGTCTCTATTGAAGGAAATTCATGTAGTACTGTCTCCAAAATAAATGACAGTAAGAATAACGATAACAATAATAGTAATAAAAATAAAATGAACATACGTCTTGCGCCTTTTCCGACGTGTGTTGGATTTTACAAAATTCTCCACCACTTCATCGATATCCCGCAAGCCAAGTCTTTTACATTCGGTTTCATCAAGTGGGCGGATCAGACGGACCAAACGCTTCAATTGATTCGTGAACAACTGTGGAAAATGGAGCGCACGAGAGTGGACATTGACGAGTACTAGTATAACGATCGTTGTTAACTAGAAATGAAAAGTAGCCTCATTTCGACACAATAGGCAATAAAGGCCACCGGTTGTACGGTTATGGTATGTATGAAGGAAGTTTCATAATCCGCAAAACATGACAACTAGACTAGGGAACATTTAGGCCAACATTTCACCACTACTTGTTTTACTATACTACTAACAAACATGCTTAGATAAGCGTTAGGCAATCTGCGATACGTAATGTAGGATTGCTTCGTGATTAAACACGAATCCCCTATTGAACAATTCGTTTGAAAATTCTTAGAATGAGAATATTAAAACATACATTATTAATTTCACGACATCAGCAAACAACGACGTTACGCAACATACTTTCAAACAAACATGTATAAAATCGAAAGTGACCCTCATGCATCTTTCAAGCAAAAAGGTCAGTAGCTGCATGATTCAGCCCACATCAGTCGTTTTTCTCTAACGTAATTCAGGTTCACAGGATTCCAAAATAATTATTAAAAAAACAGTCAGTTTTCGGAGAGACAGGTCCCGTCGGAAATTAACAAAGCTTGAGTTTTAAGTATCATGATAAAAAAGAAGACGGAAAATTGTTCATTATTTTCTACAGTAAAATAGTAGTCTCGTAGTACACGACACGTCCTATCCACCAATTAAACAAGTTTACGGGCATAACTACAGGAAACTAAAAGAACGAAAGGACGACAGCGAATAGACAAAAAGGAATGGATATACAATAGTGTGGGAGTTTTATAACAAAAATATCGGATGGCTAGCCTTACAGCCTTACGCAGTTGGTACAGGAACACACATGCCACGAATAAAAGAGTATGTTTGCGTGGTTAAACGATTGAAATACAGCACAATGTTACTAAGTTAACGGGTAGCCTCAATCCACAGTTAAACACACTGCCACAGTGTCGCAAATCGGGACAGTCAACGCGACAAGGTCTTGTGATGGTTTGTTTGTCTCGTTACAAAGCTGCAGAGCGACTAGTAAATGTCTCACAGTCAGAGCATGCACAGGCCTCAGTAATTAATTCGGTGAAACAACTCAAAACGTGTGACTTGCCAAAAAAAGAGAATTTTCAGATCGCAAATGCACAAACAACCGGAGTAGTTGATTTTATTTGAATGTGCGTTGACCCATGACGGTGTTTCAGACTAATTCCTAAAGCCTTTGATAGTACTGTGTTCTTAAAATGCTGAATCGTATTTTGGAAATAAAATATAAAGACAGATAGAATGCGCCTGCTGGATGCGATTATAACTGGATATTTTAGGCCCATAGTGAAGGTGTGTCTAGTGTTCATAAAAATACACGATATATTTGGGTGGTACACTAAATTTCGCTCAAGACGAGGACAGAGTGAAGCAGCATTTAGAGACTCCGAACTCTTCGCGCTAGCACTCCTCGTTTTCAGCTGAATATGTGAAAAGTTTCCCTCGCCTTCCTAGAATTCAGCATTAATCAAAGAAAAGAAGACATTGTGTTGCGGTCAGTACAGCGTACAAATATCTGAGATGGACAATATCTTACCTTCAACAAGTTAGCAACCATATAACAAAAAGAATTTTCGACGCGACGCCTATTCCTCGGAGTGTTAATATTACGCACCTGTGACAAAACTGACCTTGATCAATGTAGAACTCAATTTCGAATTTAACGCTACTCTACTCACATGTCTACAGTAGTATGCCCTTATATTCTAATTTAACATGACTCATCTGTTTGCAACACTTGTGCTTACACATAACCGTTTGATGTCAACATTTAATTCATTCATATAAACTCTATAGCGATCGTAAACAACCGAACTGTATCCGAACTCATTACTTACATTTTGATCCCTACCACAATGTACCACATTTGTTTATATGTGTAACACTAACGCCTCATATATTTTACCGCTGGAATTAACTGGACGATTTGTCACGCTTCCGTTGCACTGTTATATGTTTCTAAATCTGGTCGTACGTTACTGTACATTTAAATTGTTTATTACTGTATTTGTAGAACCACATTCGATAACAGTATATATATTTACGTACGGTCTTCTGCCCTCTGCCTATATATATATATATATATATATATATATATATATACCCAACTCAGATCATGCGTAAGACTAGGCTACCTGAACGCATAATTCGAATCTTTTGGCGATCTGACAATCAAAATACAATCCTCTCTGATGGTCGCCAAGAAGGTCCACTACACATCGTGGTAAACCTAAAATAACAACACTACAATATACATCCGTTTCAAAGAAACCGGTGTACATGGACCCACTCTATGAAGCTGGCAACACAACAGTGTTTCTGACGGAGTGCCCAACACAATTCATTCAAGAGACATGAAATGCGGTTTCACTGTGTCTGCTCTGTTGCGCCGGATTATCAACACCCTCCCTCCCTTTGGCTATGACACGGCTATCGTAAACGTCCACTTCATGTTGTAACTAACAATTCACCTGAAAATGTAGTGAACTCTCCAATGGTACAACTGACTGACGCCTGCACTTTAAAATGAAGGAACACTTGCCTGAATACACAGAAGGCAACGTGTAATCTGAATACACATGAACTTACTAGAAATTGCAAGTCGGACTCCCCGATGATGAAACATTTGTTAGAACCCTGTCAGGTGATTTATCCGCCAAACGCCTTCCTAGTGTAAATGTGTCAACATAAGCCCATCATTTTGAAGTCATCCAAGGATATCCTGTCACGTGCTTCAAGCCAGTTCTCAATGTAAAAATGTGCCTGATTTAACGTTCCGCCCCCAGAACTTTTGACTTTTGGTATGCTTTAAGTGACTAATTGTTGCATCACAACTAACGGTCTACTCATTCTCAGGCGCACTACCTAACTCTACAACGGCGACTGACTCAGCTAAAATGTTGAGAGCCGTACCTGATCGGCATACACGCGAGTGATCCACAGCAAGAGTTCTCTGGATCACAACCCTGAGGTACACTCGTAGATTCCTAGAAGCAGGTCTGTCAATGTCTGATTACCTTTAATGTCGGTTTTATCAACACGCTATGTTGGAGGACTGTACACCAGTGCTTCTTTTTGCATTAAACTTTTTTCCCCTGCAGATGTTTTCTTTGTATATGTGATTCGTTAAACAAATCTTATTCCCTGATTAACACAGAGATAGTAACGCACAAACCTCTGATAATTTTCTCTGCTGCGCAAACCTCTTTGCTTAAGACATTTTGAACTAACACCGCAAAACAGTTTGTTTTCAAATGATCCATGGAATAATTTTTTTTTGAGTATTGGCAGGTAGCCTGCAAACAAATTTTCCCTCACAAAAGAGCATACTCGTAAAATCAAACCGAGATCCAACAACTGACAATAACAGCATAAGCAGATGAATAAGCGGTTCAGTTGTGTGATTACCGGAACAAACTTACCGAATCATAATCTGGCGGTGCAGTAGGCAGTCCGTCCTTTTGGGTAACACGATTCAAAGCTTTGTTAACATCGGCCCTGCTCGGTCGTACGTGGATCAAATGACACGGGTGTGGCATCGCATCCTCGTTCACGTAGAGCGCGGGTGCATAAAAGTCAACTGAGTGTACGATGCGCAAATAAAGAATTAGACGGTCGAGAACCTGAAACAGTTCGGAATCATCTGTCGCGAGCTCTGAACTCTGAGTGACGCTGGAAACGACGTTTCCGGAGTTGGGAAAGCCAGACGCAAAGCTCAACGCTTGAAGACCACCTGATATGCAGCGAGACATTTCCAAACGAGCACAAAAGACGACAGAAATAATAATTAGATGATTGACTACAACAATGGTCAACTTTCAACAAAATGTGAGGCAAAATGTCACACACCAACATCACTACATACGATGCTGATGCTTGAACGTCCTCCGTTGACTAGGCGGACGGAGACACGATCAGTCATCACTAAGTAGGACCGCGGACCGCAGCCAGGAGATTTGAAGCTACGTTTACATTTCTCCAACGCTTGCTTTAGAAACAAATTTCTTTCAAACAGAATTCGTCCTGGTTTGGTGTGAACCAACAAAGATAGTCAAACAGAGATTCGGAAATGTTATCTGAGTTATGCGCCAGACCTTAATGGAATGGATTCGGCGACGTTCGAAGAAGCGCAGTTAAGTTGATGGAAGCTTTGAAAGTGAACACCAAAATTTGCTGACTTGAACTTCAACTGGACTAGTGCTACTAGACGAATCCAACAACAGTCGTGGAGTATCGAGTTGAGGGTAAGCGTCTAAATACGGTCAGAGCAACAGAAATTCCGCTAATTGCAAACGAGATTAATAATATTCTATAAGCCTACTATTTGTGCGAATTGCTTCGACTCAAACGATGCTTATGAGATCGGTAGTACAGTGAACAGGGAATCCAAATGATGAATCGAAAACGAGGGCGAAACCACTTGCAGAGTGTCGGTTAGGAAGTCAACGTTGAAAAAAACATCATCTGTCTTAAAACGAGCTGACTGGCTTTTCAGCATGCACTCATATGAGCACTTGGTTTGAAGTGACGTAGGCAGGAGTGGATTCTCGATTCTAATTGCGGACGATACGCTCACGCGCGTACGAACAGCTTTAAACCAATAATGATCACGCTTTGGTGGTGCACATCTCTTTGTCAGTGAGAACACCGATCCTACGAGCGTCGCATGAGACGGGTCAAGTACTGAAACAGGAAGGCATAAATCAATTAAAGTCACTACGGCCACAACCGTTACCAGTGAGAACTGATCCGAGTTGAGCTGCATCCACCGAATCATTTGAGTATATCCAAGTAACACCAGTTAGAAGAAAATAATGTTAGTTTTTGATGTCTGAAATGCCAGCCAATCATGCAATTAGTAAAAGTTCATATCACCTAATCTGTGAAATAAATTATACCGCTTCATCAGTAAGTTGAGGGATATACGAAATCAACTGATTCGGCATGCGATGCTTAAGACATTTTTAAACGCCGGCACAGAAGTGCACCCTCAAATACCGAGACTGGCTGGAATGAGTGTAATCTGAGACAGATGAAAATCGGATGCAGCTCAAAGTTTTGAACAAATTTAACATTAGGTGTACACCATGGGTCTAAAGAGAACTTGAGGATGCGTAAATTAAACAATATCGATTTTACGCTAAGCACACAGCCAGCATTTTATGCTCCTTCACAGCTGACAGCGAATTGGGAACGCAACCGATCAGCTCAAATTGTAACTAACAGTCTGGTCCCGACCGGACACGCTTTGAGCACAATCTACACACCCAATTTGAACGACAGTGTCTAAACTTGATCTCCAACGTGAATACGACGGTAAACACAACGGCGGATGAATTAGACGAAATAGACGATTCAGAACTGTCAAGAACGTGGCGGCTGGTTTCTAATGTGCTCAGCGAATCTACTGCGCTGTTAAACTGGTTCATCCCAATCCACTCTGCAATAAAAAGAGCGTAACAGGATATCAATCGCTTGTTCCCCCATCAACACGTTCTATAGTCCAATAAGTATCACCCGCTTACTCTAAATACCAAACAGGTTGAGCTGCCACGCAGGTAGGTCGCTTGCTTTCAGTTACTGCTTGCACAACAACATTGATTTTTTTTATCATAAAGCATTAACAAACCTACAAATACTGACCACCAAAAAAGTGGCGGGCGGTCGTTTTGAATGTGCATCATCAGCACAAGATACGCCGGGGATTTTGTCAACTACTTCCGCTTGCAAAACTTTTGCTACCCTGGTAGACAGCTGCAATGCTGTAACGCATGCAAAAATGGTCGAAACATTTCAGCCCATGAGAAGAAGCTGTTCCACAGAAAAAGCCTGTTGGTTCAACAAGAGCACTAGATTACCAAAAACTGCAGACCGACACGTAAATATACACAATCATAGGTGGAAAGAAACAACCAAATAGTGCGTTTTAAACGAACCTGTCAGAAGGAGTTCTTCCTCGGCACTGCCTTCGTCAACTAAATAATCTGTTAAGCCCTGTAACAGCGGGTTCTCGCTGACCAGACTGCCCAGAATGTTAGCCGCTTGAAGAAGATCGTCGCCGGGATCTATTGGGACTGCGGTTTGAGGTTTTGTGCCGTTATGGATAGCTGGCAATTTACTGTTTTGATTAGCCTCTTCCTGTTGGTCATCATTGTCCGGGTCGTCTGTAAAACACGTGAAATGTAAATTTATGGCTTATGGAGGCAAAATATGTCACGACCAAACGATAAATATGACAGCTCATGGAAAAACAAACCGAAGATCCCACATATTTTCTTCGACAGAAGTTATGTGGGTTTGGTAGTACAAGATGGATCAAGCTGTTAACGTAACCCAACCAGTTGTTCTCGAAACATTTCTGTGCACTCGCATAGTCGAACAGTCGATACTTCTATTCGCCAGTGTATTCAATGCTCATCAATGAGGACAAGCCTACGGAGCATCGGGCACTGACAGAACAGATAGCTGTCTGCAGAATGAGCCAGGCGAACGCATAATGAAAAGGACCAAAACGCCAAACGAAACATTACAAATTAGCCATGACAGCAATATCTTCGTCAAAAACGGCAGAATCAAAAGTGTCAAGCTGACAAAGTCAGGTGTTAACGGTGGCACTGGATCGGTACATATCGATGCGGCCTCTGCGTAATACGGGTTTCCCCGCTGTAACCTAGCCTCCTCTAATCGTTGGTGAGCTCAATATCACATTTTTAATCAACGTCTATCAGATAAGTTCATATGGATGAAGAGCACATTTGCAGAACATTTGCACTATGTGCTTGTATGTGATGTAGACGTTCGACAAGTCTGTCTAGTGCTGTACAATGACAGTAACTGCTGACTGAACGTTAGAACACCTAAACGACAAAATCGTATGCGCTTGTGTACAGACTAGGCTGAAAGGTCTCTGGTTATAAACACGCATACTGGATGTCCGCTGGCAAAAACGAAATGATGAATGGTCATACAGCGATGGCAACATGTTAGGAACGACCAAACTCCGTGATCACCTGGGCTGAAACCTAAAAGAAAAGACAAAATTGCGAGGGTAAAACTTGCAACTTTTATTGCTTTCTCAATACAAACGGTACGCACAGATTCACTCTCGTGCGCCATAATACAAACGCTACGAATTTTTCATGTTGCAACTGCTGATGAGATAACATCAAATTGACCTGAGTACCATGCATAGGTAAATTATTTGATGATGTACATTACTTCCGTGAACTAAAACATTTATCAGCAGGCAATAATATTAATAATAATAATAATAATAATAATAATAATAATAATAATAATAATAATAATAATAATAATCGGAGCAACCTAATCCCCACTGTCATGTTGTGAAATCCTCTAATGGTGTAGTGATGCCAGAGTACAGATGCGGTAATTCACCATCTGAGGTCACGAATTTCATGAACGTTAAACCTCCTGTTTTCAAACCCCCTCACAAGATAAGTACTATACTTTCACGTGAGAATCGAGTCACCATGTTGCCTCATCAAACGACTTTGTCACCAATCAGAGGAAAACAGAATTTAACTATTACTTGATATCACCACATACAAACTAACGAGAAACCGCTAGAAATTAAAAGAAAGAATGAAAGGAGAAAATCAATCAAACAATTTTGCGTCTCTATCGTACAGTGTTTGCCCCAGAGCCCTTCCAACCCCTGGAGCGAAAAGTCAGAACCTAGTACCGAAGTTCTTGTAAAAACCCGAACGCGTACAAAGCCCGTGCGAAATCGGTTAATGTAAATGTTCCCTTTACAGATCGTTAAACGCAAAAAAAGAGATGCGAATGAAAAAGTGCGAGTAATAAGACCCAGATGTTTGTCTCGGGTAAGCTGAAACGGCTGAACACCACGAAGACAACCACATTGTGTGAGAATGGGACAAGTTAACCTCAAGCACATGCACTTGTATTGGCTGACCGTAGAAGGAGTTAGGACAATGTGGATAGGTTTGCACACTAAGTAATTATTTCTAAGAATTCTAGATTTGCAAGATCACCCACTCGTAGACGAAAGCATCAGCAACAACCGGGACTCGAACAAAAAACCATAGTTACAGGTAATCCGCGTCGTTACCACTAAAGTACCTGAAGCATCCAACAAATAAGCAGACGTGATGGTTTAAATCTAGTGTACGGACGTAGAACAAGGCAGAATGATGAAAGTGCGGTCGTTAACAGTTACACTAAGGAAATATTGCCGTCCATTGCCTCCAAAGAACACAAATTAGAATCAACCCAGTGTGTCAGTGACAAACGGAGTAACAGAAATAGGGCATGTGATATGAAAGTAAGAACAACATATTTTACCGAGACTAATACTTGCGTCCATTACAGTGTCAAGTCTGGAATGGTCCAGTTCTGAAGTTTGATTTAAATCGACATGCTCCGGACTTTTTGACTCAACAACGGCTGCTTCGGAATTCACAACTTGCGTAACAACGCTCTCCGACTGTGGTGATATCCATAGACCTCTTGCTTTGTCCAACTCATCGGTTAGGCGGGCGGCTAGGACCAAATGACGTCGCAGCATAGCTTTCGAGTACAAACGCTGTGGACAAGTATCCATCAACTTCGTTAAGAAATGACTCGTGCATCGTACACGATCAGAGCCAGGGCAATTCAAGTGATCGGGCAGTGCACGAGCCAAGCGAAGGCACTCTAGCATGTCCTCCGGGGCCTGAGCTTCTGTGGCTTGGTGTAAAAGTTTAGCACTGATCGCTTCCACGTCCACGTCAACTAAATCATCTCCCTCTTTGCTTTGTGCAGTGAATGTGGCCCAGCAGACACGACGGAGCGAAATGCACGGAGAAGAGCTGGTATCGGCGCTGAAAAACGGTTCATCTAACTGACCTGGGCGAATATCAGATGATCGCATAATAAGTGGATCCATAACGGCCAAACGCAAGAAGTGCGGTGAGGTAGAGAGCAACTGAAAGGAGACAATTAAGCAACAGCTACATAAGTTGTTCGAAATCAATACAGGATGTAAGGGTTTTAAGCGATATCGACTTTCACAAAAAGCCTGAAAGAAATCACTCCCCTACAGAAACATTAAGTCCAAGTGTTTACAAATACTAAACGAAAGGAATATATAAATTAGCGCACTTACCAGCAGTTGAAACCTATTATGTGTCATACGACAATCGTTGTTTTGTTACTAAACGAGGTGGAAGACATTCCAACTTACAGATATACGTGAGGCTAACAAACAAGAGTTCCCGGACCTACAGCCTTAGAATAGAAACAAAAAGAGGGTTTATTGAAACAACCAAAAGATCAACAAACTTACGGCAATCAGATCCTTTTGGTACACAGTTAAGGGAACATGCGGGAAGTACAGCACACGAGTATGATGAATTGGGAGGCGGCGCACAGGCTGGTGTTCCATTTCTATGTCAGCCGATTGCGAGATCACAGTTCCAGTAGTCTCTCTGTTAGATAGCTCACGGTCCAGAAATGAGGGTTCAGTAAGATCAGATGACATGTTGGGACGCCCGCTAGCCGTCGTTTGGGTTGGATCCACTGCACCACTTTTTTGTATCGGACCACGGTTGACCTTACGAGTAGACACAGAAGAACGTTTCGCATTGCTTTCACCGGAACTAGACGTGGACGAGTGCCTCGCAGATACTTTAACATTTTGATGTCGCCTTTTGGCCGTAGAAGAGTTACGACGCTTGGCACGCTGTTCTGAATCACTCTGACCTTCATCTGCACTACTACTGGCACCTTCACTTCCGCTGTGTCCACTATCACTGCTGCTGCTACTTTCGCTAGTATCACTAGAAGAGCCATTCTTATGGGAGCTGCTACCAGTGTCAGTGCCGCTCTCACTTGAACTATCACTGCTATTGCTGCGGCTACCACTACTACTGCTATTACTGCGACTGGCACTGCTGCTGCTACTACTCCGGCTACTTGATCTGTCTTCGCTGGCACCCTGTTTACGTTGGGATTTTGTGTTGCGACCAACCTTCTTTTTTGAAGCAACAGACTGTGCCTTTGATCGCTGAAGTTAAAAAATTATAACAGGTGGATTGTTAAACTTGAGGAGGCAGGAACCAACGCACAGAAGACATTGAGCGGTGCACTGCATAACCACATCAGATTAGACTAACGTACGACATTCCTACGACATATATATTACAAGTTTCATATGTGTGTATATAATCTAGGACATCATTGCGGAAAAGTGTTGCGAGGCCTAGTGATTCGGATGGGAACGATCAGCCGGCACTAAAAAAAAGTACAATCTCGTCGCAAAAAAGCGTGTCTGTTAGAACTGAAGCAAAAGTCCGTTAAATAGTCAGGTAGTATTATCAACTATTTGCGTGGACTGACGGCGTATCCAACCAATTATGGAATACATGTGGCAAACATAAGCTTGCCCATAAAAAGTTAGGGTGACCAGTCCATAATTGCAGTGAATCTGCTACCAAGTCGAAAAGCTCGTCAGGTTTTACATTTCTGAGTTGAAATGACATGATATATGGCGGAAGTGAACAGCACGACCACCCGCAACCGAATGTCAAATGTTCCAATCAGATAAATTCTTCGACTACTCTTTTATCGGAACTCTTCTCACCAATACTGTCATCAATGCTGGCAGCAATCACAACACTACCTGGTAAACAAAGTCAGACATGTGTGATCGTGTGCATTTGTGAACTGTGGTGGAGGCCGATGAACAAAATCCGACACCATTCATTCGCCAACTGGTTATATTTCCTTGTTTGCACTTGGTGTGAGTGGAAGTATAAATGGTGCAGCGCAAGCCACCGGTGCCAGCGTACACGTGCCAGTAGAAGCCAGCGTCCGTCGCCGTGACAGACTAATACGAACAAAAATGCTGCCAACCATGGAGGTATGAAAAGGTTTCGGGCACTTGGAGAGTGGGCGAGCCCATTGTTTTTAGCAAACCCCGCCTGCAAAATTCAAGTGTTATTGAATATCTTACTCTCGTTTGCACATCCCTAGGGCTTTTTTCATGGTATCCATTTCACCATCTGATTTAGTAACTTTGATTCAGTTCGATTCAAAACGCCAGTCTTCACGAAGTTTTGTACACAACGTTGACATACTCATTACTACTGTTTCACGCCGTTAGGTTCTCACAAACCCGATAAAACACTTAATCGAACTGGACCACCCGTAATATAAACGCACTCACCCACGCGCTCTTTATGTTATTTGAATGGAATGCCGAGAAGGCGACTGAAACCGCGAATTTTTCAACGCAGGCTGTTTTCCGAAGCACAAGAGCGCAGGCACCATTCGGCTTCTGCCACAGCAAATAAGTAGCTCTTTGTCAACTACGTATGTGTATATTGTTCCACGATAAAATGCGTGAGACGAACCAGACGTCTGCCGGTTGTCCGTGTGTAGCGGAGATACATTTGAACGTCAATGAAGATAGATGCGTTATACGGATTTGAATACGTCGCCAGTCACAAATTATTTTAAAGAAACCACACGAAACACTAAGTGAAACGGCATAATAATTCTAAGAAAAGTTTGAAACATTGAGTTCCATTTATCCAGTTTATCAAGAAATCAAGAAGACATACATTGCGAAAAGCAAGTATTTCGTTTATAGCTATCGGTCAGCTATATAAAACATACAGTACTAAAATCTGAACAGAAATCTGGCGTCTTCCACCGCGAAACACAATCGAAACTGGTCATGTGGTTGACTTTGTCACTTTGTTTGGGGGTCCTATTAGGCGATTGCAATCCTAAGACGTTCGCGTTTTCCGAGGCATTTTTAATCAAGCGTCATGCATCGGCCTTCTGTTACCAAAAGGTGCTGATACAATCAATTTCGTTGCAATGGCAGTGAAACCGTTTACCCAACCATGCACCCATTTGACGTTCGTTCATTTCATTTTGTCGCCATGCGCTAAACCTATATAACCGAATGTTTTATTCGAAAAAAGTACCGATTTTCGCTGTCCTTCGTCCCTCTGGCCGCTGGCTTTTTCCTGAGGCTCGGTTTCTGTTTTGGATCCTGCTGTCGTCCGCTCAATCGACAGACTCGAATTCATGGTTTGTATAGGATAATTAGGTTTGTGTGGTTTCTCCGAGTCCTTTGCGTACCTGAATTCGTCTAAAAACTGCACATCTTCATTCGTTCCTCCCGCAAGTCTGATGGCCACTGAAATACAGCGAGGAAACAAACATAGAACATACATTTTTTTAAACACATAAGACAAAGGAAACAGGCAAAAGTTGTTGGGAATGGGCTAGCAATGGGGATCAATCTGAATCAGACTGACAGGAGTGATCCGCCTACCAACGTAAGCACAGTGGAGTTCCTTGTAAAATATATCTTACCTGGTAATCAGAGCGAACAACAAAGCAAAATGAACAACGGATGGAATGAAGGCCTTCCGAAACAACCGATCCATTTCGATGTGGTACAGGTAGTAACACAGGATTCTTGTATAATCAATAGAAGTCCATAACGACCAAGCAACAGGATGACGGACGCAGTTTGGTAAACTGACTTGAATTTCGGTCACTGTACGGTAGGCGAGGATCAATTATACACTACTGCTATATAAACTAAGGTTTTATGTGGATACACTGGAAGGTGTCTGCTGCGATGTGATACACTACGCTGGAAGATTGCTGACAAGCCGTCCAAGGATAGACAAAAACAGCTTATTATTGGGCGACTGGAGGTCGGTGCTGCTGTCAGAAAGATATTTCAAATATAACGGCCTTAAATTACTCGGCGGGGTATCCTAACGAGAACTAGAAAGAACGACGACAATGAAATGGGCAGTCCGCCTCAAAAACACAAAAACTGACCAGTGTCAAGCAATTTGATGATCTTTGCTTCGTCAGCGCTGTTCAACAGCAGATTTTTTACAAACCCAGAACGGTACAGTTCCATGAATATTTCTAGGCGATGCTCACAAAGCTTCTTCTTTGAATTAGGGTCTTTACGAACATCGGGATGGTATTTCTCACGAAACCTGAAACCAACGACGAACCAAAGGAATGAATAAAGAGAGTTGTGTGCAGATGTATCAAAAAATTATAATGCTAACGTGTTATAATCCAAAAAGTATCACAACTACACCAAAGGTAGAACTCTCGCTTAGATGAGCACATGAAAACCAATTGCCCTCAATCAAGTGAAGTATGTTCACAAAAAAATCGGACTATTACTTGATTCAAATCAACGTTAAAAACTTCCGCGATTATCATAGTAAAGACATTCTTAAACTCTCATGGAAACGAGTGCACCGGCATTTATGAGCTCATGTCAAAACAAGAAGTGACACAGAATGGATGTTACTCATCAATCACAGCTTCACACATTATTCCCCGATCAATAATTCAAACTGGTCATAGTTAAACAGGAGTTATAACTGTTCGGCATACAGCTTGTAACTCAAAGGATAACGATAGTCTAAAACATACCGTCTAATTGTGTAAAGTACATTGCTGAAGTAAAAGTCAAAACTGTTAAAAATACACGGCTCGTCGCTTGTTTACTTTTAAGACTAATTGACTTCCTCAGACTGATGAACTCAGTTAACAACCCACCTGAATGTGAAGCTCGCAGTAATAGGTTGGCTGCGTTTGCCAGCATGACGCATAAATTGATAGTGTGACAGGAGTGTTATCCATCGCAAATTTTAAGATTGGCTGTGAGAGGCTGTTCAGCAACAGAACATAAGCACCCGGCAAGAGGTATAGTGTTTGAGGGAGTCCATAGGATTACACAAACTAAGTTTGTAAGTTCAGCTTTCATGTACAACAGAGCACAATACAATTTTCTCTCACTGCAAAATTTTCGAAAACGATAACAGATTTTCAGAAGTGCTTCGGGTATGATTAAGTATGACAACAATCTCTGTACCACTGGAGAGGGATAAAACTTCGTGACCACACCCTTAGATGGTTTCAAACAACACACGCCAGGCATATAGAACGCAGTGAAATTCCTACTCACTGCCATCTTACAGACAGAGCCCGGGTGGTAATCAACAAAGAACGTTATCTGTGGTGTCCCCATGATTTCGATCTACCGTCGGATGATGAAGTCTATTGTACAATCGTACGAGCAGTCGCTTCCCAAAGGTGCAAAAATCGGCCAACAGCGAATGCCAGTGTGAAGACGAAGCTTTTGATTTCTCACCTTCACATATTAGGAAAATTCGACACACTGGGTTTCCCTTAACAACCTTGTCAATGCAGAATGAGGACATAAGTTGCGATATGTTAACATTTCGTTTGCTCTCATCAATCACAAACGTAAAACATGCAGATTATATACGATAAATAATTAGAGACAGACAAATTACGAACACGTATACATTCATACTAAGTATTATATCATCAGCATCAAGATAACCTGATGGGTTGTGTCAACCACTTTTGTGCACACAACGCTGGCTGGTGAGTTCTGATCAATATAGCTCCACTAAAGGCTACTGGCCTAGCTTCAAAAAGAAGCTGAACATCAATTTCATTGGATCCCTTAAGCACACTCTCCAGAATATAGTCCACGATAAAAGTGAGTAAGAACAGAGAGGTCGGACACCCTTGACGAACACCACTGCAAGAGATGAGAGCCCGAAACAACTGTCTATAAACTCTCGCCCTGCTAGCAGAATGAAACCCTATTGATCTTAACAGATTCAAGTATTTCCAGAGAACATTACGAGCAACTGAATCGAAAGCGCCCCTTAGGTCTAAAAACACCACGACCGTCGGCTGCCCATATGAATGTCAATGCTCCAAGATTCGTCGCAAGGCAAAATTAAGATCAACGCAACCACGGCCAGACCGGAATCCTGCCTGATCGTCGCATATCTGACTTCCCCTGGACTGCGAGCCCCATCAAGTTTGTGAGCCGAAATGCAATTGCGGATATGTTTTCATGCGTGGTCCTACCGATCAAGATACTACATTACAAGTCTGCTGTGTAAACACATTAAAAGCAGATACCCAGGTAAAACGACCCTCAAAATGTTCCGTTCAGCGAGCTAACTTTCCGGACTTATTCTCGATGAGTGTGCTGTCCGTCTGACTGGTAGCTCCACTGACAGATGAACGCTCGGGACCAGTAGCACGGATAAGCCTGAAGAGTCCGTCAGTATTTTTTTTAATCAAAAGTGGTTTACATTGCCCCAGTTTTCTACGTTATTCAATACTCACGATCGGCAATCAGATTACGCTTCAGCTTCCTACTGATATCTCTCTTAAACTAGTTATATGAACTTATAACCTACAAAGCCTGCCTCATGAACGGCCTGAGATTTGGGTCCGAAATCTGCTGAGGGCTATGGGGTTAACACTGTTAACCTAGTGTTCGAGGTTAGAGTGATGCTTATGCTTCATGGACGAACTAGCCAGATACGACCAGCCATTGCGGTCGGCGGGGGCGTTAGTTAGCGAAAGTGAGGGGAGACAAAAACAATTTACTAATGCGCACTTTGAATCCAAGCGTGTGCTTCAGTAAGAACGACAGTCAAGTGGAGCCACACCACTCAGAACTAACAGTCGGATTTAAGACCAGGGCTGAGTCAGAGAACGGGGCATCAAGTGTAAAAATGACGCGTACGATGTCTAAAAGTAGTGCCGGCCAACAATAGCTTGTGCACAGCGCATCATCATCACAGACAGCAACACATCAGTGGTTCACACTGAGGCTTAACTGCCACACAACCATGAAGAAGAAGAAACAAACCCTGTTTAGGAAGAGAGAAGAAAAAAGGGAGAGGAGAGGGACCTAGTCACTAAAAATAGCTACGTCTATATTCAAACATACAGCATCAAGGCGCCTACACTTTGCGCACAGACTCAACAGTCGCCCACCATTATCCGAATGATGTGATGCCAACATAAATTTGCCATCTAAATGAGACTCAGCCTTGTCAGGTCGGTTAGCCCGACCATTCATACCTCTAGCTAAAACGACCAAATGAGTCAAGGGCGACCTAAGGAGAGCGGCCAGATCTGGGTAAAAGACATCCTTGACACCGAATTCACTATGGTCAGTTGGAACATAAGCAGATAAGATGAAAGAAAGTCTGAAGACTCCGCGTTTACAGCTGGCCTTATTAGAACTTGCCAAGCGGACAGCAAAAAATCCACCATTAACAGGAAGCCACTCCACCAATCCGGTTGCAGCCGTCGTTCCAGCCAAACTAGTAGCAGCTATCGTGAAATCTCCCGAAGTGCATAATCAGTGTCAAGCAGACAATGAGGGTGCTGTTCGTTTCATTCATTGAAAACTGTCCTGGATTCCAGTTTCTAGAATGCAATAGACACCAACATTCAACCAGTCTAACGTTAGTGCGACAGTATCCTGTTGACCTACCTCATTTACAATGAGAGCATTTAAAACCCCTATGTTAATGCGCCTGCTAGACCTAAGTAAGAGACTAAGGAGACCGGAGGGTAAGTAACAAACGATAGGATTTACTAGCTGTATTCGTTGTGAGACCTTCAGGGTTATTAGTCGAAATGGGCGTTTGGGGAGGTTTGAAAACCGAATTGGATACGCCAGTGAGAGAGAGATAAGCAGTGGTATGCGTTCACATATTCACCTTGTTGAATGCAGATGGTAGGGCGCGCCGGTTTATACTGCGAGACAGCCGATGCAGAATGGTTGTGCATAGACTCAGATAATGGTAGACCTAGGAAAGAGGACGATCAGGATTCCAAACCAGTAATTGGACCAAATGCCCGTATCAAAAGGCAGCGGATGGATTGCAGGGCATTGAAAATAGTGCTTTTTCTGGAACAAAATATGTGAACATACTTCAATCTCTAACCTGGGGACCGGCAGACTGTGGTACGTCAGACCTACTGGCCTGACATAAGTGACTGTCAGTGTGACCATGCCGTCCGGTTTAGCCCATTGGGTCATCGAAATGCGTATGCCGACATACCACATCAAATTACAGGTTTGTTTTGAAGAGATCATTAATCAGCAAACTAAATGAAATGCACCAGTCACATTAATCGAACCAAACAACTGTACCATTATGTTTTCCGTGGCCTACTCCGATAGTACACAATCGGGTTGCGCTAGAGGATGTGTGTGGACCGGTTATGTTAAGCTTCTGGTCACCAGACCAATAGAACTTACCTCATGGGAATACTTGGAGCAGTATCAAAAAAATGAACAACACACAGATGTCTTATAACCCAAGTATGAGTATGACACTAAAGAGATGTCGAAATGAACAAGTGCACTTTGGTGGCGAATACTGTTTAGTTAAGGGTCACTGAAAGTCTTCTAGTGATTGTTTTGAGGAGTAAAGCGATATATGCGGGTTTGTTTTCTTTTAGGTGCGGCATACTTTCTTTATTCCAAACGAGCACAAACTTGTTCACAAAACTCAGTAAGCAACCGCTTTGAATGACTAGTGTACGTATGAATGTCAGTGTATCCATATTAAAATAGTCTGCAGCTACTCTCACAGCTCTACCAGCCAAAACATTGTGTGAAAAAAGTGGTGAAACTAATGCTGTAACTACTCCAGGAACGTTCGTTGCGTGCCAGGGGCAGAAATATCAGTATGGTGGCATATAGAATAACAGTTTGGTTGCTTTTTATAGTGCATAGTGTATATTTCAAATTTGGACCAGTCGAATTGAAAACAGTCGGTGTTAATAAAATTTATCCTACAACTGAATTGCAATTCAGCCGCTTGTTTGCAAGATGTGAGTACCTTGCGGTTGACTGGTGGAAATAGCATGCACGAGTGAACGATCTCAGATGGTCACGTCCCAATTTCTCTAAGTGAATCCTAGCAACGCATTTTGTTGAAGATGCGCTCAACTGTTAAGGGTGAATACCAAAGTACGAGTATATGAATAGAGCATTTGCTTAATTGAACTCGGTTGTACCTGTGTCTGTATTTCACCAGATATAACTAGTTATGGGGTTCGCAAGATTAGGTTCGTTTCTTTCTCAAAATCTATTTCTTGCACTGACTTAGCGCTGACGCCAACTATTTGCAATCCTGTAAGCGTTGAATATAAACTCCAATATAAGCTAAAGTTTACCGTACAGATTCTCAGCTTTAAGCCAAAAAGCACTTGCGTCAGTATCGCTATCAGGACTAAAAACGGATCAGTACATTAAACGAAAAATAAAGGAACTAAGCAGATCGGGTAATCTGGCCAACACTGGACCAGACTATAATCAACAGTGGAAATCAAAAGCACTGAAAATCAACTCGAGAAAGATTTTTTTTTAAAAAGTGTTTAATATGAAAAATACCCGAAAACGTTGATCGACTTAAATTTTCCTTACCATGCGTACGACTTATTTTTTTCAAAGAAGTCTTCGAGCTGCTGTTTGGCGAAACTTGTCTTGTAAGCCGCGTATTTTCCACCGGCTTCATAATCAGTTAGCCCACTATGGTCGAAAGGTTCCAGAAACTTCCGTAAAGACATGGGTCTACGAGCAAAATCTGCTTTGCCTAAAGTTTGACCAAAAGTGGTCGGTGTCTGATTTGTCTTTTCTGTAGAGTCGCCCATTTGAAATGGTACTTCTTTTACAACTAAAGAAAAACGAAAAAGCGGATGGGTCGCATCACAAAAATCAGATACGTTCATTGATAAATGAGGGGAAATTTTCAAAAGAGAATGCGGAAGCCACAACCAACCGTGAATTTCGTTCAAACTAAGGGATATTCAGCAAGAGAACCCCTAGCTTGTTTTGAGTTTTGTAGAGACGACTCAAAATTGCGGAATATATATATATATATATATATATATATATATATATGCGGAATATATGTAGTTTAAACTAGTTTATAAACTGAGCGTGACATCTGCTTATGCGTTTGTATCTATTTAGTACCCACCGTTCTCCTGAAGAGGGGGCTTCTTAGCCAAAGTTAATTTGTCTGAATAGTCTCACGGGTGGTTAGGCATAAGATGATAATTGCATAACACTCATTAACAGGGTTGATTGGCTCAATGCCACCAGACGCATCCTCAAACTTCGGAGCGGGAAAAAGCTTTCTATGTGAAGGCTAACCATGAAATAAGGATGTTTCTTCCTGCGGAGAAACCGTTGCGGTGAATGGGCAGTAATGCTGTCAGAGCGTGAGATATTCACGTTTGGCCGCCAGGTCCCTTGTAACGTGCCACACAAGCTCTTTAACGGTTTTATAAGACGATGCCTGTTACCCCGCCACAAAAGGGCTTTAAGCATCCCAACAGATTTGCGTAAGGTTCTACGTAGTGTGAAATCCGTCTGACACGCTGTCCGCATGGCGTGAGAACAACTTCGGTTTCTGCCAACCGTGGTAGAATCTCGGGGACGGTCTACGTCGGGCACGAAGGAGCACCAGATACCTTGAATAGCTGGACTACATTCAAAGGGCAAGCCAAATTGGTCACCGGCTCCCAGCAACAGGAAGTAGACGCTGCAACACCCTCTAATCCTGGACTCCATTCTTAGGCATATCTACTGAGTCACATCCACTCTCCTTGGTGAACCTTGGAACACTCGGGGTGCTTCGGCGAAAGCTGATGCAGGATGCACTCGTTATCCCGGATTGATGGACTCCATAGAAAAGGTGTACAAACAGTACTACTGGTAACTTGTTCCCAATAGACTGCGAACCACATGCTTCGCCGTGCTGCCTTGCAGGTTAAGTTTTTTAATTAAAGACTCTGGGTTTGGTCCCCTGGAACAACGTTCCATCTTGACAACAAACATTAACTTACAAACCCATTGCCAATTATAAAGTTCGCTTAAAATTTCTATCACAACTCTTTGGTCGAAGTGCTGTCGACCGGCTTATCCCCCATATCACAATCCACTGAAATCACAACAATCTGTCCCAGTCCCTCAGTAGTTAAATGCTTTTGTAAATGGCGATCCAGCAACCTCGTTTTCGGACAAACCAGAGACTTGCTTCATTTGCAACTGGGTTTCCATGAGACCACTCGAATCTGACGCCCGCTGGAGTATTCCATTCGGTGGCGAGTATAATTCAGTCCACAAACTCATCCGCTTGGAATGGCAATAGCAACTGAGAAGGGTGTAGGATCTGGTGGACATAACGAACCACCGAAATGAAAAAGTGGCTACTGTCAAAAAATCCCAGAGACTTTTTCGCCTTATCCAAGATTTCATTTGTTCAGTCCTTAAAGGCGAATGGGTTTGGATGGGCTGGCTGTACAGCAGTGGTGCGGAGTAATAAGCATAATCATAAAGTACGACTATTATTTGAACAAGGAAGCCAGAAACAGATTTTGTACAATGTATCTCTCAAGCACATTTCGCTGCACCTCATTAGGTACATACTGCAGTCTGTGGGTGTGTAAAGCAAAGTTCAACAGATATTGTTAAGCTAAATAACAAAATCAAAAACCAAACAAGCACACACACATCCATGCACATCAATCACCAGGGCAATCTAGTACTAACGAAGCCTTTCTGTACGCAAAGGGGTGGCTTCCATTTGCTAATTGCTACCGCCTCCGCGAACCGGAGAAGCCTTCGACTTTTTGTTGGATAACGTATCCGGGACGCCTTCCCCAGGTTCAATTGGGGTCGACAAGTCAACAGGTGACGGGCGATCGATGACGCTAGTTCCTTCTGACCTGTCACATTCTGACTTGAGCCCGATACTGTGGTATTCACGACCGTTTTGAGAACTCAAACTGGAATGTGTTCGTTCACCCGATTACTTAACTGCCCCTCTGTTCTGCCTACATAAGTGACCCGGCACTCACACGAGAATTTATAGATGATGTCAGATTTGGCGTTGAGCGGTGGTGGTTTTTTCAGAGGAGGTATTGGGATTCAGGTGGTGGTGAACAGCATGACCAGTTGGGTTGCATAGAACTTACGTTCCATAGTCGCCGTGAGACGGGTTTTCAACATAGTGGCAGTGTCATCACCCTTGCATGACAAACAGAGGTAGACATTAAGTTTGGGAGCTGTTGAACACATCGCGGCAGTAGCCTTTTGTTGGCTTAATTTTTCGACAAATGGCGATGGATAGCCATTTTCTTTGGGCGTAGTTCTAAACAATGACATCTCTATGGCCAACGTTTCCCTTGAAAAAATTCTTTTTGTGCGATAGGACAAAGTTCTCATCAGACCCCGCTTGCACTGGATCGCCAAAAAACTGTGAAAATTCAGGCACTGTCCAATCCAAGTGTGTTTCCGGTAGACGGACGGCAGTAAACAACCGTTGTTCTGACGCTTCATGAGAATATCCAAAAACGTCGGGGTTTCATCCTGTTCGTGCTCAATGGTGAAACAAATTTTGGCATTCAGCCTGTTCATTAAATCGAACTTATCTGTTATCTCTTTGGTGTCGGTAATTATCAACACACCATCAACATAACGCCGGTAGAAGTCAGCCTGATTGAAAACAGCGTTTGCGTTCTGCTTCAGGTGGGCAACGAAAATATCGACTAGTAGCAAACCTAATGAACAAACCATGTGTATAGCCAATTCTCTCAGTGCGGACGGAGAAAGATTGTTGCCTGAATTACATGCGCTCTTCCCTTCTGAGTGGGAGATTGGAGGCGTCTCGCAATTGGTGCCTAACAGCCACATTCAGAGGCGTCAAAACATTACCCGACAGCCCCATCATCATCATCATCTTCATCATGACAACCAAGAGCCTGACCAAAAGGTACTGTGGCTCGGGCCGCCGCTCGCCTCAACAGTGACGTGGAATATCCTGGAAGAAAACGTCACCAAGAAGGTTGAAAATTACTAAAAGAAGATTAAGCGGAAGAACTAGAAATGGTATGGATACAGGTACGCCATTGACTGCGACACATCGCCATCTCGGATAGCGTCCCTAACCAATGGTTTGGGTGACCACGAGGACCCCATCCAGGCAGGCGACACCTACCCACTTTGCTCAGTCGAGCAGTCAAGGTCTTCATACGTCGTGACCACGTTGTTGACTGACCACCACGTGATTTTACCCAACTGTTGATGGCCTCAGTATATAATGCTCGGTACGGTAAACGATCAGATGGCATATGGAGTACGTGACCCAACCATCGCAAGCTGTGTACCGTGATTAATTGACCAATTGATCGCGCATCCCGAGCATTCCAGAATACGCGCCGGCGAACGGCCACATTGCTCACACAATCAGTCCACTTAATATGGGTCAATTGACGGGGACAACGATTGTCAAACACAGCAAGTCTGTGGATATCTTTTCTGTGAACAGGCCACGTTTCCGAACCATAAAGCAAAACAGAACGTACACAAGCATTATATACTCTTCCCTTCAGCGACAACCTAACGTCTTTCCGACGTCACAGATGACGTAGTTTGGCAAAGGCAACTCGTGCCATTGTTATCCTCTGATATCTCATCAGCAACATTACAGGCTGACAAGATGGTGCTACCCAAGTATGTGAAACTGTTCACAGTCTCAAGCGAATTACTTGCAATAAAGGAAGTAAGAGTGGAAATGTCCCAGTCTAGAAGCAACACTTTACATTTTCAAGGTGCGAAGCGCATTGCATACAAACCAGCTCGGTCGCTCAACCTGTCCAGCATGGTCTGCATGTTTTCGGCAGAGGGGTTAAGTAAAACAATGTGGTCCGCATACTCCAGATCGGTCAATCTAGCGCCAGGAAGAAGCTCAACTCCAAGCCCACTGGATTCGCGAAGGGCACCCTCCAGAATGTCGTCCATGACAAAATTGAACAGGAAGGAGGAAATCGAACACCCCTGACGAACACCACTAGAAGTGACGAACGCTCGAGACAGTTGTCCATAAACTCTCACCCTGCTTGCAGAGTGAGCATACAGTGATCTCAATAGATTCACGTATTTCTCTGGTACTCCCTTGCGAAGGAGACAGCTCCAGAGAACGTTACGAGCAACTGAGTCGAAAGCAGCCCTTAGGTCCAAAAAGACCACGATTGTCGGCTGTCTGTAACAGTGCCGATGTTCCAAGATCCGTCTCAAGGTAAAAATATGATCAACGCCTCCCCAACCGGACAGGAATTCTGCCTGTTCTTCACGTATCTGGCTTTCTCTGGGCTTAGTGAGCCGACGTAAAATAAGGCCAATGAGTAACTTGGATGCAATCGACATCAAACTGATGCCTCTGTGGTTTTCACATAGACTTCGGGCCCCCTTTTTGAAAACGGGAACGACCGTTGACAGGCACCAAGCACGAGGCACCTCTCCAGTCTCCCAGATCGTTTGGGGGAGTTTTGTAATGTCACTGTCGAGAGAACGATAACTTCTGATACTTCCCGGTCGTTTATGCCGCCGAAGGGGGTTGACTTGAGGGACCCCACCCCGAGCCTCTGACTCAAAAGTCTGACCTGCGAGACAACAGGATATGGGGTTTCCTTGGGGTACCATACCCGGAGCCAATGACTCAATAGTCTGACTAACTTGGCAGTGAGGGGCTTGCCTAGCCCGAGGGCGCGGTGAATAAGACATTGATGTCTTATTCTGAGCACTGCTGCGCGCAGTGGATGTACTCGAAGCTACATCAGGCTTTTGAGAGATACTAGATGTTTTTCGACCGTATTGGATAATACGCCGGCGGTCACGGTCAACCGTTGGGCGATCGGAGTGCTCTTTGTTTGAGGGTACCTTTTCTAACCCCCTTCTTCCTGATATGGAAGACAGCAGTGCCGCAACTATGAAAATAGTTCTGCTGTATGCCCATAGAATCGTGCCTCACTGCCTAAGCACTCCTATGCGGTCAGTAGTGCGACATACAATCCTATGAGTGTAACTACTTTTCGTCTGAATGCTCCCTTTTGGCCTGTCTGACAAGGCTGCATCTGGAAGGACCGCAGACTTAGTCAGCATAACCCGCCGGATCGAAACAGAACACAAGCCCGACCACCTCGCCAAGGTAGCAGTATAGGTCGGGGACAACCCCAGAGGCATCCTAACCACCAATGTATCTGAGATAGTCACGACCTGCATAAAACGTTTGACAGTAGATCAGATAAGTCAATATACATCTAAGTAGAAAAGCAGCAACAGCCTTATCCTACAATCGCCGCTGGACCGTTGAACAAGCAGGCGGAACGACCTGTAGACATCTTTAGGCGGACGCCAAATGAAACTCAAAGAGTGAAATTCTTGACCTTTCCGATGCGCCATTCAGTCTCTAAATTCCCGAACACCTCATAGACTGTCGGTCGTAGAAGCGACGTCCAATCGAAGATGGAACAGATCTAAACATTTGGTCTACGGCACTGTTAACACTTGCAATCATGGAGGCAACACAGCACGAAGTCGTGGACACTTGCTTACAGAAATCATCCAAAACAAATAAAGTGGCATGTCGTACTGTCTTTTTTGGTAGCCTGGGTTGGAAATTCCCGAAATTATCGATTCCAACGTTTAACTAATGAGAAGTTTGTCTCTACCATGTAAGCCATCATTACGATTTTCATAACAGGATATAACGGTCCATAACAGGCACCAGTGCACGCCAGTGACTGTGCGATCAGTCCGACAGCTCGAAAACCTTAGATAGGCATATGGTAAACTCTTCCGAAATCGATTCTTCTAATAGGCGGCCAAGTAAAAACAACAACCGAGCAAGCCCGGCCACGTGATGTTCACTGAGCTGTCCTATTCCTTAGTGTCATAATATTTTGTGTTATTTGTTTCATCCTTGAGTTGGTAATCGATTTACGTTTTCAATTTCAGCTGTCACGCACCAATTGTTAGACAAATAAGGCCTGTCCTACGAGCCCCTTAATCATCTGCTTCTGACTCGAGATTGCCCGTTTGAGCCGTCGGATCTGACTGTTCACAATAATTTATTCGTTTAACAACTACGTGATGTAACGGACCCTACGCCCTGAGAGGTTTGACGTCGACTCCAACGCAGTTAACGCTTCTAAAGAGTAGAAGCACTGGTTTTGTACGTTCACTAGTTTCTTGTCGTCTCTTGACAGTCTCCATCCCAACAAATTGACTACGATGATCAACTACATCTCGTTCTCGGTCTATGAGTACACATCTGAATGCGATAGTTATGACGATGCAGTCTTCATACTATGGGACCTGTATGTGAAGCCCAAGAACGAAGTATTCGCTCGTCATCTGTTAGCGACCCGTAGATAAGAAGCTGGATAGACATTGGACCAATATGCTTAAAGATTGAGGTCGCTTGCGAAAGACCGTAACTCAAAAGCCACTACAGCCGAGCAAAATCGAGACGATGCAATCCGAGACGCTTTCTACTGTCTAGCCAGATTCGACAGAGATTGTCGGAACAAAACGTTTTGAATTTTCAGGTCGCCTTCTATCAAGCTAGGTTGCCTGAATTGGCAGAAAAAGTCCCAATTATACCAGTCCACTTCGACTAACACCTACACGTCTGCAACCGAGGTCTCAGAAAACCCATCCAAACCTACCAGAATGTCTGATGCGGCAGCCTACAGCTCATCGACTGACAAATGTTTCTTCTATGAGTATGACAAACACCCCTGTTTGAAGTGCCCTGCTAGAGATGCGTTGTGCAAAGAGTGTGGAAAGAAGGGGCACTTTCAAAAGATTTGCATGATGTCAAAGAACCGACAGCCCTGCTTTTCTATCACCCGACCGTCCATTTCGACTGTCACATCAACGGCGGCTCCGGAGTGTCTTACGAATACTGTAGTTGATCTCGAAGTTAATGGAACTCGCTTACAAGCTTTGATTGATACTAGCAATTCTGAAAGTTATGTAGCGTCTTCCGAAGTGTTGTAAAATGACTGGAAAGTTCACAAATCTCGTAGCAAGATAACAATGGCCTTTACCGTCCTGTCAAGTGACATGAAAGGTCGCGTCCTGGCGTCGATCAGGTACAAAGATGTTGTGTATGAGAGAGTGAAGTTGTCAGTTCTACCACATTTATGTGCAGACGTTCTTCCTGGTTACGGCTTTCTTAGACTTTATAAAAGTGTTGAAATCCCATTCGGTGGGACAAAACTACCGTTTTCACTCTGTTCACTGACCCCAGCTCACATTGAACCTCTTTGTCTTTTTCAAAACCTGATGCGAAACTACAAACCCATCGCAACAAAATCCAGAAAGCATAGTCCAGCTGACGAAAAGTTTATACGCGATTAAATTCGCCGCTTGTTTGCTGAGAGAATCATCGGGCCTTCCTCCTCCCCTTGGAGGGCTTAAGCCTTGGTAGTCGCTAATGACGAGCACAAGAGAAGAATGGTGGTTGATTATAGCCAAACAATTAACAAATATACCCTCTTGAAAGCCTATCCCCTCTCGAAAATTAACGAGATGATCGAACGCATTGCCACGTACGACACCTATAGCACTCTGAATCTAAAGAGTGCTTACCATCAGATATATATTCGGGAATGAGGTATGCGGACGTTTGTATCAGTTTCGTCCGATTCCAATTGGCGTGACGCATGGCGTCGTTTGCTTCCAACGGACTATTGACAATATAATAGCACGCGAACGACTAAAAGACATCTTTGTTTACGTTGACAATATTACGATATGTGGGACCAACTCCGTTGAACATGATCTCAATCATAGAAAGTTCCTAGACGTGGCCAGAAAATATGGATCGACTTTCAATGAATCAAAAAGCGTCATCGCCACCGAACAAATCAAATTCCTAGGTTATGATGTATCCAAGAACAGTCTCAAACTGGATCCTGGTTGACTGAAACCTCTGCCAGAATTAGCCCCTCTCCTTAACTTTAAGTCCCAGCAACGAATAGTGAGATTATTCGCCTACTATTCACGTTGGATATCTCAATTATCTAATGAAATTCACAAGCTTGTGCATAATAATACTATTCCTCTACCCAATGAAGTCAGAGAAGCCTTCGGGGCTCTGAAAGACGAATTGTCCAAAGCCGCTATTTCTATCATTCAGTACGACACCCCTTTGGTTGTCGAGACAGACGCCTCTGATGTGACGATCGCAGCCACTCTGAATCAAAATGATCGACCGGTAGCCTACTTCTCGTGTAGTCTGTCGTCCAGTGAACGGCACCATTCTGCCGTAAAAAAAGGAGGCGTATGCTATTGTGCAATCTATACGTAAATAGAAACACTTCCTACTTCGCAACCATTTTAAACTTGTTACTTAACAACGTTCCATCGCTTTCATCTACGGCAATCAGCATAGAAGAAAAGTCACGAACGATAAAATTGAATATTGGAACTGTCGCCATTCAAGTTCGATGTTGTATATCGACCTGGTAAGGATAACCGAGCGGCATATGCACTCCCACGTAATTGTTGCGGGGCCCTAATGACAAATATCGACTTGGAGGGACTACGTGAATCGCTTTGTCATCCCGACGTTTCTCGGTTGATGCACTTTGTCTGCACCAGAAACCTGCCCTTTTCTGCGGAAGAAGTCCGAAATGTTGTTGCTAAATGTTCAGTATGTTCTGAAGTCAAACCTCGTTTTTTCTCCAAAGCTCGATGCGAGCTCACAAAAGCCAGACAACCATTCGAAAGACTGGCAACTGATTTTAAGGGTCCCCTTCCATCAGTAGCCCGCAACCATTACTTATTAACAATCACTGATGAATCTTCTCGATTTGTTTTTCCTTTGACATGTCCTGATCAGACTAGTGAGACCGTTATTAAATGTTTTTGTCAATTGTTCTCGTCGTTTGGTACTCCGGCATACATTTATTCTGATCGTGGATCATCATTCATGTAGTCTAATGTTTAACAGTTTCCTCACGAAAAAGGAGTCGCGACAAGTAGAACGACACCATACAACCCCCAGGGTAACGAACAAGTAGAGCGTTTGAATAAATCGCCTCGGAAAACTGTGTTGCTTGCCCTGAAATCTCGCAACTTGGCAATCAATCAATGGGAATTTGCCCTTCTTGATGCTTACACTCCGTCAGAGCATTCGTGTGTACCGCAACTAATGCCACACCACATGAAAGATTATTCCTCCGCAACCGAAAGTCGACCTTCGGAACAGCCCTCCGGATGTGGCTCATTCAACCTGGGCCGGTGTTGTTTAAGAAGAATGTCAGATAGTTTAATTACGATCCACTCGTCGAAGAAGTTGAATTACTTCAGTGCAATCCACAGTACGCGTACATCCGCTTTCCTAATGGCAGGGAGGAAAAAGTTTCTGTCTAACAACTGGCCCCTAAAGCAGAAGTCATGTCTGAGACGCCCTTGCAAGGATTATCGACATCTTCGATCGAAGAGACTGCACCTGTACCCTTTGACCGCGTCCCTATCACAGAGCAGCATACCAGTATTCCCTCAGTTGACGTACACAACACTGAAGCATATGACCCCCCAATAACGATCAATTACGTAATCTTGAAACGTTAATCCAACAACAACAACAACAGCAACAACAACAGCGTGTTCATCCATACAGTCTGAGAAATAAAGACACATAAACCTATTGCATACTGACGCTCACTACCAAATCTTGTTTTACCGATCAGTGTACACATGCTCAGTCATTCTCTGTAACCTACCATTTGTTGTCTGCTCACATTTCTTGGTGGGGGAGAATGTTATGATATTTTGTGTTATTTGTTTCATCCTTGAGTTGGTAATCGATTTACGTTTTCAATTTCAGCTGTCATGCACCAATTGTTAGACGAATAAAGCTTGTCATACGGGCCTCTTACTCTTCTGCTTCTGACTTGAGATTGTTTGTTTATACCGTCGAATCTGATTGTTCACAACACTTAGTGAACACTTGCACAACTACAGCCTCTTCGTTGCGAACAGCAGTCACTAACACACCTGATCACAATATCGGATACCAAACAAAACAAGAACATTTCTTATCGCTTGACTCATGTCAGAGTTTATTTCTGCGACGGCAGGGACGCATATAAGGTGTATAAACAACTTTAACTGCCATTGCGATTCGACAAATGGAGTTCAAGAGTGGTGTTGTCGGCGAACTAACTCACAGCAGTGAATGCTGGCTATGTCACGGGCCGACTGCAACTGTTGAATGTAAAAGATATCATATACCCAGAGAGAAAATAAACACAATCCATTCCAGAGCGAACGTAGAGCTATGATGATCGATATTCACACTGAGCCCCACGAGTGTCGCAAAGTTTATTCTTTTGTTCTCTGAGTAGGACGTTAAGCTTGTGGATTCAAGAGTAGTCCATGTTGCTGGGCTGACGCGCAAAAAAATTCTCACATAACACGAAATATCTGCTGTAGACTCGATAGCATCGGCTAATGAGATGATTATGCCGGTGAGCTTATTAAACCAATTACTCCCTACAACGAGTTAAGGCGCATTCATATGAAATATCGTAGCTGGCGTGGAATGACATTCTAGCCTCTAAGATCGGACCATGAATGAACAACGGGGATTGTAGTCACCGGCAGATGCTGACATCCGCATTCGTATTCTGAACAAGATGGACCACGACCCTTAGATGACGCTACGGACGATCATTGCCGAATGCCAGAGGTTGGTCAACCTCAAACAAGATGCTATGATGATCCAGCAGTCATCAAAACCTCCAACATCTTTAAGTATTCAATCGGTAAACGCTGGTCATTCTCACTCTGGTGGATTGCGGTCATCCAACCAGGACCGACCATCAACGTCTCCGATACCTTGGTAGGCAATGCGGGGATTGACATTACGTGCGCTTGTGTCCATTCCATAAACATAAGTGTCAGAAATGCAATCGTCGAGGCAACAAGGAGGACCATTGCCGGGCTGACAAACAGTTGGTCTCACAGCCCAGATCGAAGTCCCGCGGTCGACGATTCCAGAAGCCGGCCCGATAATCAAACTCCATCTTCGCCACTTTCTTGGTCGATTATGCTTCCGGGCGGAAGTATATTACGTTGACACTCAATGGTACTGCCGTTCGGCTACATACGGACACCGCCTCCAACATCTCTATCATATTAAGGAAGACATAGAACACGATGGGTCGACCTGCCGTGTGTCCGACTACACACAATGCCCGCAATGCTTCAGGTGGCGCTCTGAGGTTATCTGGTGAGCTAGCTTGTGAAGTCTCATTCGGTGACTTCCACTCCAAAGGCAGCTGCTATCTCACGGATCAACCGGAGTTGGACCTGTTGGGGTTGGACTGGATTGATACGATGAACCTGTTGGAGATGTCCATCAGCCGCTGGGGAAACGGTGGCCCAATCGATGTTGGCGCAATGGTACCGCTTCACACAGGTATCGTCGACCACTTGTACCGAAAACACTGCAGTCTTCCAGGAAGGATTAGAACGTTGCACCAAAACGAATGCCGTCTTGCTATTTCTTCCAAACGCAAGACCCGTTTTTCGATCGAAACGTCCAGTGCCATACGCCGTTCTACCTCTCGTGGACAAGTAACTCGATCGCCTAAAGGAAGCTGGTATCCTGAAAGCAGTCAATTATTCCGCTTCGGCCGCACCGATCGTCGTTGCAAAGAAGTCCAATGGTGCGGTGAGAATTTGCGCTGACTTCTCTACAGACCTAAATGCCTCGTTGGATGTGCACCAGTATCCTCTCCCGCTGCCCGATGATCTATTCGTAAAGGTGAACGATGGCAAGTTCTTCGCGAAGTTGGACCTAACGGACGCCTACCTACAGGTGGAGGTCTCAGAATCTTCGAAGGAGCTGCTGAGTATCAACACCCATCGCAGCCTGCTTCGGTATCAGCGTCTCCCATTTGGCGTGAAGACTGTGCCGGCAGTCTTCCAGCAGATTATGGACACGATGCTGACCGATGTTCCAGGTGCAGCCGCCTATCTGGACGACATCGTTGTGACCGCGGCTGATGAAACAGAACTGACAGAGCGCCTAGACTTAGTTCTTAGACGCACAGCCGAATACGGGTTCCGTTTTCGCCAGGAAAAGTGCAATTTCCTCAAGCACTCAATCAAATACCTTAGCTTCATCATCGTTCGTCACGGCCGACGTTCAGATCCCAATAACATTCAAGCTGTTGTCAATATGTCACTACCGTCGGATGTATTCACCCTACGTTCATTCTTGGGTCTCATCAGCCACTACAGCGCGTTTATGCCCGCCATGCATCGCGTTCGAGCACCCTTGAACAGATTGTTGACGAGGAATGTCTCATGGAACTGTTCCACCGAATGCTAGAACTCATTCGAGGAAGTGAAGACAATGCTCAACTCCGACAACCTGCTGACACACTTCGATCCCACTTTCCAAATCGTGATCGCATCGGACGCCATAAGTTATGGGGTAGAAGCGTTCCTCTCACACATCCACCCTGATGGATCCTGAAAAGCAGTTGCTCGTGCTGCTTGCTCCTTATCGTCAGCAGAAAAGTGAGGTGTTTTCACAAGATGCTCTTTGGCCGGTATTTCATACTGTTGACTGACGACAAACCGCTGCTTGCTGTCTCTGGATCAAAGAAAGGTATGTCGATCTACACGACCGACCGTCTTCAAAGACGGGCAACGACTCTGCTGAACTATGGCTTCGACATCAATTATACGTCTACGAGGAGCATTGGACAGGCAGATGCTCTCTCTCTCTCGTCTGATTGGCTCGCAGACGCCTGATCCAGAAGAGGACTTGACTACTGCCGTGCCCTTCGAAACAGAGGTCATCCGGACACTCCCGGTCACGGCCGAGCTGGTTGCTGAAGCAACTCTACGAGACCAGACATTGCAGTCTGTGATCTCCTATAGCCAAAGCCGCTGGCCGGATGGAGGACTAATGGGTGATCTGGCGCAGTTTTTCCGGAGATGATCGGCGATTTCAACTCTCAATGGCTGTGTGCTGTTTGGAGGACGTGTCGTCATTCCGCCGGAACTCCAGTCTAAAGTGACTCGCCAGCTTCCTGTCGGCCACCCTGACATCAGCCGAACGAAGGCACTGGCTAGCAGTCACGTCTACTGGCTCGGCACGGACGAAAAGCTGGAGCAACTGGTCAGATCTTGGCACGGCTGTGCTTACGCATCATAAGCATCCTCAAAAGCTCCACTGGAATCTTGGCCAATTCCTACGGCTCCATGGTCGCGAGTACACTTGGATTTTGCTGGGCCCCTGCACGGTCAGAACTTCCTGATGGCCGTCGACGTTTATTCCAAGTGGCCAGAAATTGTCCTGATGCCAAGCACTACCACAGGATCAAAAGTCCCACAACTTCACCAAATGTTCAGCCGTTTTGGACGCCCAACGACTTTGGTTAGCGATGACGGAACACAGTTCACTTCCTCCGTATTTTCCGACTACTGCCATCATAACGCCATTGCTCACATCCGGCCACTGCCTTACTATCCTCAGTCCAAAGGCAAGGCGGAGCTCTTCGTGGACACGTTCAAACGTGCCCTCCAGAAAGCTCAAGGGGAGGGAATGATCGTGGAAGTTTTGCAAACATTTGTAGAGACACTCTTGGTTTGCCACGTATTCAACCTATCTTGTTATTTA
>LUCH01002179.1:72397-93889 GCA_013368495.1 Paragonimus heterotremus | reverse complement strand
GCTCAATAACCGAGATATTCCACTTCTAACGCGTGCTAATAACTTGTTTCTTTTTTACAGACTTCAAGATCTGGGATGAACAATGCGCTCTTGCAGATGTGGACGAAGAAGTGGATGTTCAATTTAATATACTGGACTACTTGGTAACTGCTCGCGATCTGTTTTTTTTTCCACTGTATAAGTTGTTTAATCATATTGGTTTTTTCACTCATTCGAAGATATGTGAATTTCGCTACCGGTTTGCTGAAGGCAGACGTTAGATTTAACCGTGGTTGGGTATATTAAGTACTGGAAATATGGATGGGATTTCAACGAATCGTATTTTAGGGTTGCGCGTAAATTTTCTGCCGACCGTTCCCTGAGTGTTCCCAAAGTGTCTCCTTAGAATTCTCAGAGATCACTCAGGGAACGGTCCTGCTACTAGGAACTCTAACAAAATCTGTGTGATGGTTCCGCTCTGAATCACATCATTCTGGACATTTGAGAACATTCAAGACCGGATGATACATTTCATTCCCCACACTAAATACCATACTGGGCGCCTCCTGTTAACGGCGAACCTTCGAAATATGGATCTCACCAATGTTGGTGGACCTTCATATCTAGAACTTAAAACGCCGACTTTTGTTGCTATCGTTATGTTGCTGAGGATAAAATTGAGATCTAGACAAGTGCACACTGAATTTCTTTATCTTAGAATTTTCACACTATGAGAACGAATTTCATGTCAGTTATGTCCAGTTTCCATGACAAAGCTACTAGCTCCAGGACAGATCACTTTCTTACCCGGTGAGCTCTTCCGAAAACGATGAGCGACAAAATTGGAAGAATATATGTTCACTTCATGTTCTTGAATGAAGAGTAACAAACAGTTCATGTGGCATGCTGTCAGACTGGATTGAGCACGAAACCTTTACTACTGTTAGCAATTTATTTCAGTTTCATGGGAGACAGGGTCATTGTACTGTGCGTGTTCTTACGGCTAATATATTATAAAAATGTTTACATTATTTCTTAACACTTGAATCTCTCACCCTTCGAAGTCAAAAGAATAAAATTAACTAGATGGGAAGTGAAACGGTTTAGTGACAGAACTGAAACTACGCACGGATATTCAAACCTATTTGGGATGCATCTTCAAGGGAGTTATCAGGTATAAAAATGATGAGCTGTATAGAGAGGAAAAACTGCAGTCACTAAGGGGATAAGGTGAACAGAGTTAGTCGACTGAATAACTTAATAGATTATAAAGCTTCTAAAATTTTCGGGCCAACGTCTGTGTAAAAGACTTAAAATTACGATATCGTAGTTTGAATTATCACAAAGTCTGTTCATTATTCCATCGGGCTTACAAAGTCCAACAAACGAACTCTCGGTTGAACTGCAACAGGACTCCTTCCCAGAAATACCGAAGTGTTTTCGAGCGGAAAAATAATTAACAGATTAACGGACAAGATGGACCCAAAGTTATACATCTTGGGCTGAAATTTTACATGTGATGTGACATAATCAACGAAATTAAAATCAGTAATGTGCGGAGTAACAATAAAAAGCTATGACATTAAACTAACGCACATGTGTGAGTGGAATAGCCAAACTGTTTATCCAGCAAGTGGAATGAAGTTTGTTTCATTTGAAAATAACGGGTGTTTACATGCAGCAGACATTCAGCACCTGAAATAAACAGTAAACTTTAGTCTGAATTAACCTTAAGTGTACATGGGCTTGCGTTTCTATGTACTTGCTCTCGGTAGGATTGAGTCGTCTCTGGAACTATTCCACTACGATCCGTTCAGAGATCTGGTGCAGAAAACAATATTTCATTCCTGTAGGTTAATAACGGGACTATGCAGAAAACACTTACATGGTGAATGTGGTTCAGGCACCCGAAAACACTAGGTCTAAGTTTTTGAAATGTGCCTAAGTCCAACGGACGTAGATGGGCAGCATTGGAGTTCACAGTGAAGCTGTCAGAGTTCGCCTAACGAACATAACTGATTCATTCGGGATCTTTCACTAAGTTTAGTCTGTACAGTTACTCATCAGGTCTACACTTTATTTCACTGATTCTGACATTTTATCTCATCTTACGATGAACTAGAACAACTTTCAAGTTTCGTGTGTGAAATCGTCAATGTGATGTAGTTCATAGTACAATCTACAGTAAAAATCCGGTCAACCACAGAAATTGTGGGGGAAATTAGGCTGGTCGTTTGGGTTGATTTCGGTTAGCCAAATTAATCACGCTTGAAAGATCAACTGAATTCTTTTTCTCTGTCATTTTGTTGTCCACACGCTGCGTTAACCTTTTTAGGTGGTCGAAATCGTGTTCGACTACACTTCTGTCACGTGCCGGGGTTAGGACACTGAGTGAGTGATCATTTCATATGAGCTTAGTACTCTATAGTTTACTGGTAATTACGCAAAGGTATAACTGTCTGCGATGTTGTCGTGTTATCATTCTGCCTATCTGTATGATACAGAAACAGTTACGTTAAACCTAGAAAATCCTGTTTCATAATTTTGAAGCGCTTAACTATTATTTTGGTGGCTTTGAAGCCTGATGGTAGTTGATCGGCTGGACTATATCGAATTCAAGAAATTAGTACACGGTAAACAATATTCAGGAAGACTTTTATCGCTACAGAATTTTAGATTAGTTATCACTACCTCTTCTGCTCAGTCTGGAATGCCACGATGCCGAATGGAGGCGAGATTCAAACTAATAACTGGGACTTTGCACGGCTTGGATATTACGAGTAATACTATTTTTTATAATCTATAGGAGGTTTCTGAGATCAAGACAGTATTGCACTACTGATCGAACCCGCTAACGTGGAGATACTGTGGCAAACGTTAATTGTGAACATATTACATCTCATAACTTTTTCCACTTCATTTTGTTCGCAGCGTTCCCTCAGTTCATTATTTTTTGTGCCGGGTACCACATCCATCCAAAATCAGAATGACTGTGTGTTCAGTAGAACGGGAATGACAGTATTTTGCGACAAGCAGCTTACAACTTCGTGAATTCCCCTTCCTAAAAGTAGGTTCGTTGTTTGCTGGGAAAAGCCATAACTGACGCGAACGGGGCATTAAGCTTATTCCGACAGATTTTTGTCCTTGATACAGAAAAGGAGTCTCATCCAATCCTTCATGAATGCAGCATGGAAAATTTATTCGAATGATACGTCGAACGTTGGTTTGCTTACGTTTCTAACGCCCCGATACCCACAAAACAATTGCTGGTAAAAACGTCAGAAAGATAACCATTTCCCGAGCGGGTATGAAACATGTACTAGTCAACCCGTCACTCAAGGACGATTTGGCGGCGAATTTTCTCAACCCTAGTCTACATAATGCACTACCGAGAACCTGTCAAGCCACAATAATACAATACAATACAATTGTACACACGTACCATCTAACGTGAAAGACAAAGTGCCTGTTCATACCAAAAGTAAGCCTGTTTATTTTTTCTACTGTTATACCGCAAAGTATGTTGGACGCAAAACGTGGTGGCTTGGTAAGCACACAGGGAAGCGCCACCAGTATGACTTAGAAGCGGAGTCAGAAAATCAATAATCGACACTATCATAGTAGATCTATCGGACATGTATCACAACGTGAACTCTGGTCAGCCATTTTGTGTCGTCTGTAGAAGGTCCATAAAGAAACTAAGGACGGTGCAATGCCGAAACACGGCGACGGCTTAAGTGATCGTCGTTGGATTATGTCATCCGGCGTTATACTGTCATGAAGCGTTCATCCAGGCTCTTGAACCGTCTTACTTCACTATCTCTCTAACTACGAACGCACGCTCACCTCATTCTGAATGTCAGAATTGTCTTTTAGTTAAGTTTTACTTTGCTTCTTTCTCCTTATTCAGTTATGACTGTTTATCTCCTATTTTAATCGAAATCTGTAGTTTAACCCTAAAAAGCGTAGTGAATTGATGACGTATTTCCCGAAAACATATGTTGGCTAATTTGTTCCTATTTCAACGGATATGAGATTGTCGTCACCCTATCAACGGATTTGTTCCTATTTCAACGGATATGAGATTGTCGTCACCACCCTATCAACAACGAGGCCTCCGATGATTTAGTTATCTACTTTTATAGATGACCCCGAGGATTAGTAAAACCCCATTGGTAACTTTACACTAAGTTCGCGTATGAGTGGCAAAATCTTGTTTCAGTACAAGATTCAGAAGTCAAGATAAAGCGAACAAATGAAATGGGTTTAATTTCACTACTGGCTGACAGTTCTAAAACAACTTGTCAAATCCGTCTTTAATTGTTCGAGTGACAGCGTGTATTAGCTTTGATTTATCAAAAGAGATATTATTTTCAATAAACGAAGTGTTTCCTAGAACCCTCTTCTAAGTTAAAGTATATTAAGCTTCCCCTCTTGTACATTATTTTTGAACAGATGTCAAAAGGCTTAGGGAGAAGATTAATTGTAAATTTGGACACGTGCTAGACCTTAACAATCTGTCACCAGCGATGACAGTGGCAATGGCTCGAAAATACACTGTGAACGACAACATTTTGATAACATAATCACAAACTAATAAAGACAGGGGCTTCAGTGATGATATCAATTTGCATGGACTTGTCGGTGTGTTGTTACGAGACAGACATCGACTTGAGTGAAATTCTGGACATTGTATTCTCGGCTTGAGGGTTGGTAATTTTGTGAAGGATGTATAGGTAGTCGGCTAGTCCCTTTCTTGGCTCCACACTTTACTTTCTGTCGAGACTTGTTCTATTTTTATTTTTTTAACAAAAACACAGCGCTGTAAAGTACAGTAGACTTGGGTTGTGAGATGAGCTGCTGGTCAAATGTATTCTAGAGATATTAATGGCGTGGTTCAAACTTTCTATAAGAATGACCGCGGATTGTGTGAGGTGAAGACATACGTTATGGGATTTTAAAATAACCGACTGCTACTCACCGTTTAACTGGTTGTTTGCGACCTCTCGGCATGTTTACGGATCCTTAGATTTATTCAGCTTGGTCACTTTTTCTGTTGTTTGTTAGTTGTGCGCAAATATTCATTTAGCTCTGATTGTTTCAAACAAAGTATACACTGATTTCTGCCGTTGACACAGGATGGGATGTTAACACTTTTCCCCATCGAAAGTAATTTCCACTTTATTGAAATGGTATTTGCCTACACAATTTGAGTTATTTTTACTATAATAGGTTCATAGACACTTGATTCACACTAAGTAGATGAATTAGACCTCAACAATCAATAGACTGTAACCATCCAGTCAGTCTTACGATACAGCGGAGAATAACCGTAAAACTAAGAAATTGTAAACATTTAGTTCTCTTTGGATTCTTGAACAAAAGTCAGAGTATGGAGAGTAGTATGTGCAAGCAGCTTGAACTGGCTCATCAGTACCAACTCCACATTAACAGAAATCCGTTTTTTTTTATATCAAACAACCTTTCTACTAGATTGATAGTCCATCAGTGAGATTGGAAAAGTTGCCGTCAGTGGCACGGTCAGGTTGAGTTACATCTGTTTCTGTACACAAGGCAAGTTTCAGTCAGTTGATTGCAATCACTCCAACGAGCCGCAGGAACCTCAGGTTAAAACAACGTAACAGGATTCTGGATGCAAAAGATAGACCATTGACGTGATCAATGATCAGGACGTATCTGGAGACTGCGGACGTTGATTATTTGCCTGATTCATTCTTGCCACGTTTCACTAACTGGAACTCCTGCACTCGTCCAGGCGACTGTTCCTTTACTCCCGCTTGTGTATCTCGCTTGTGTAACGTTGTTCTGCAGTTATATGTAAATTGGTAGCCATGGTATCAGATTACACGTCGATCTTTGATTGAAAGCACGATGCCACTTCTGGGTACGAGCTACCACATGTGGTTCGGTTACGTTAGATGCTGGTTTGATCAAATTTATTACTTCTGTGTCGTTTAATGCTAAATGTTCATACTCTTAAAATGGAATACTTTGTAAGCCTTCTTGGTTCTCACAATGATGAGGAGTTCGGTTGGTGATTTCGGTCTATTTCGCTTCCACATGAACTTTTCTGAGTTTGTACACATGGGAGCCACTCAGGGGCTGTCATATGTACAAACTCGCTTCACCAACATGAACAGTGTATTAATTAGTGCAATGCTTGTTTTGCTTGCAAAGGGTTGAAACACCGAGCTTAAGTGAAAAAAACGCAAGTAGGACTATATGAGATGTATTCCGCAGAGGTATTTCGATCGAACTCTCTGGTTACGATAAACGTACTGTGATTAGTAAGAGTGCACTAAATGAACTGAGTGTAAATTAGAAATGAATTGTTGGCTGCAACAACAGTAACACACAGAACCGTAAATAGAATAGTCACGTTCGAATGGGTCGTCACAAGTTAAAAAAGCAAACAAATTTCAACTAAATCGAGTAAGGAACTACCAATGCAATTGGGTGAACGACATGACACAAGAAAAGCCTTCTCCACTTGAACTGATTACGGCGTATCTTCCAGATGTCATATGACCAAAAATTGGATAGCGCCGGTTTTGTTGTTCGCTAGCCACTTCAGCATGCTGCCATGAGTCACACACAGAGTGTATCGTCAACATTAGTCTATAAAGCATTGTACAGTGAGCGGCCGTTGCCTTCTGTCTTTCTAAATCAGCCATAAAAATGTCAGCGAGTACAGGCCCCAGTGGACCTTTAAATGCTACGTCATTATTTTGTCAGCAAAATTCACCACTGATTAACAACTGGATTTTCGTGGAACATGTGCAAGAGTTTGCGAGTTCCGAAGAAGTGTATTATGTAGGACGTCACTGTCTGTTGTAAATTTATCGATAATGGATGTCACTTGGATTGGCGAAACGTCTGTGAGGAGTTACTTTACATCTAATAATATCATTACCTTGTTCTTCAGTTTGAGCTCAACTAGTGAATCGACAAATGAAAATCCGTCTTTCAGGCTATGTTAAACCATCTTTTTGCGTAGTTTCAACCAATCAAACGAGCCATTGCGGCAGTTTATATTATGACGAGTTGACCGTTGATGAAATTGGTCTCAAAGGTATGCCAGGTTAGTGAATTTTAAGTGAGCCGTACATTTTGAGTATTTAGGGTCCTTTAGGTAAATGTTCACAGTAGGTTTCCGTGTCAATCATACCTCCCTATTTTCAGATGCCGGTGATAGTCAGTGACATCCGTTTAAAAAAAAATGTAGTGAAATCTTTTTGCGTAGCACCCAGGCGAAATTTTGAGTGACCTCTCAGAATTTTGGATAGTTCAGTGATACAGTCAGTTTTACTTAGCATAGTTACATCGGATCCCTTATCCTACGGTGAAGTAATAATGCTCGGAACTCTCTTTAACTGCTCACTGGAGTGTATACTCGCTCTACAGACAGCTCTACAGACAGCTTTGTTTGATTGACGTACATCGGTAGTGGTGGGACAAGACTACCAGTTTGGCCTTGAGTCAACTAACTGTATCATTAAATGCGGACTTTGAAATTTTTCACGTTATCATATAAACGCTCAAACTGCGGTTTAATCTAAATATCATGAGCAGTGAGTGATGGGATACATCTTAAATCTACCGAAGGTGCTTCAGTGTAAATTCAATTTAGAGTACGCGCCGATAAATTCCTAATATAATAATCTAGCTTAGGAGCGAAAGATGATATTATATCCTCATCGGATAACGATAGTTGTGGTCTCTCATCGTAGGACCCTCTGGTTTTATTTAATACTGAGCAAATGAAAAATCTAAACTTTATCCGACAGGAAAAGTTAAAAGAAGGTTAAATGTTGATGAACCGATCTCAAGCGAGCTAATTCCAGCAGCTCGAAAGAAGGAAAGCAAACACCGCATATTCTCATAATAACCGATAGCTATGCTTACACATTCGGTAAAGAGTCAGTGCTGTTCGATTCTTTTGTTTCAGTTACAAACGTTCCGAAGGAAAAACCACTGAGTGAAAAGTTTACTTCACAAATTGTGAAGCTTTATGTAATGTCAATTTCGACATCTCATTGAGAAGGGGCGCTAAAAGGATAACTGATTTTACCGAACTACTTCTGAGAGCAGTCGTACAACGTAAATTAACTGACAAACTGATATTTCAACTGGGTGTCCGAATGCATGAAGTAATCACTCACCTTGGTCTCCGGCAGAGGTTATTGTCACTAAGTACACTTCCATTTTTTTCTGACAAATTTCCTCTCCAGTAAGTCCATGTTGTTAAAGCTGTGGAAGCATTTGTGTCACTCAACAAATGTAGTGCTGTAAAGCCATCACATACAATCTCACATACAATCTGTCTGCAGCAGGTCAAAAATTGACAACTTAGAAGTTAACGGTTATTTATCTAACTTTCAGTTCACCGACATCACTCCACATTCTGTCATCTATAATGGACCTAAGCAATATGTAATAAAAATGGCATATAAGCAGCATTTTACCTGAATATTCTATCGTTATGGATGCTTACAATGCAGAATCTGTCTCCAGAGATGATTGTATTGGGTAATTTGTCCACTCGGTCCTTATGTGGCTAGTTTTGCAATCCTCATAGTATCACTTGTTTTAACCATCCCTGTCAGCCTTCAAGTTTTGTTTTACTAGTTACTCATCTCAATGTTCTCACTGAGTCTGATCTTCCCACTCAAAGCACATACAGAACCTGTACATTTTTATTTTCCTGGTTTGCTGATTCACATCAGTTCAACTTGTTAGCCTGATTGTTCTTGTTCTGATATTTTAAGATACATGATTTTACAACCTGTAAACCTTGTTAATGAAGGCATAACTTCATTAACAAAACGTTTTCTGATTGGCATGAACCACTAGGGGAGCTGTAAACCACTCGGTTAATGTGGATGAAATGGGTATTCATTCATTCTAAAAGAAGTTATTTTACACGGCTTTCCAAGGCTTTGTGAAATACATTCAGAAAGTTCATGTGATTGTGGATAAAATTTTGAGAAGCGAAACTTCGAACACTGGTTTAAATGACGACAGTCATTTTGTTTGAAAAATGGGTGTGACAGGTGCCACTATTATTTATCCATATGCATAACCACCCTCAAAGTAATTCCTGTCATAATGGTAATTATTTGCGTCACTATTCTGTTTCCAGCAGTAAGTAAAACAATGTTTGCGTCACCTGTTGAGAACTTTTAGATTACGCTGATCAAGGATTTTTCTATGACCTGTTCATGTGACACGTAGTGTAAACGTTAAGAAAAGTGCGGTTGAATACTCAGCTACCTATTTGTGCAAACTAGTTATCATTTCACTACTATGGTTATGCGGAATCTTTTGAACGACCGGGACTACATCCTTAAAGTAATATGGAGAATCTCAACCAGATTAATCCCGCAAACTATAAGCAATCCGTATGTGATAGCAATAGTCAGAGGGTATTGGCGTAAGCAAGCCAGTTAGATCGGACTGATTCATGATAAGCTGCATAGGAGAGTTTCTAATGTCACTCTTGTTGTTCGAAGATCCATAGGGTCTTGATTGTGTAGCTAATGGATTCCATGTACACCGCCTGCCGAAACCTAGATGAAGTGGACGATGGTTCTGAATATGGACTGATACCATTAGAGTTATCATGTTACATCATAGTTTGATTATTAGTCATGTTTTATCACTGATATTTGTTCAGCAGTTAATTGCGTCTTACTTCTCTTTCGATAACAGGAGATAGGGTGAAGCAAAGAACTGGGCAATCAAGATAATGCTTATGTATTACAGCTTTTGTCTGAATAAAAGACAGAGTTAGTCCACATCTGCAACTTGCAAACGATTTCTTAAGAGAGATTGCTAATGGACTGCTCATTCGGATTTGGGTGTGTAAGTGTAATAAAACTAGCGTTGCCTTACTACATAATTAAGGAAAAGCATTTTTCACCGTTTGAGGATACGAGCAACATAGTACTTATATAGATTTCTTACAGCCAGAGCTATATATATAGTCAAATATATCGCTATATGTAAACAACAGTATAATTTTCATATGACTTCCGTGAGTGGACTTCGGGATTCAGTATCTTTGCGTTTGCATTTCAATAGTTGCCTCACGGAAGGCTGGGTAATGAAGAGTAGATGAGTTTTTTCGAATACTTCTCTCTTCCTATAAACCACAGATTTTTCTGTTATGCACAAAACATCACATCAGTTTCACCATGATGTTCTGCTAAATAATCAGTCATGTACCGATTATTGTCGTCAGTAGTATTTTGAATGTTTGTCTAAGTTGTTTGTTTCGGTCTGGCCACCATCAAGGTTTTTGTTTACAACATGACTAAGCTTTGGTAAATACATAATAATGACGAATAAACATATCCTTGGACATTTGCTGAATTTATCCTCTTATTTTACGTTATGTATGAGCACGTTCTAACCGACAATGTCATAACAAAACATTACAATCCCAGCACTTAAAGCTGTTGTTTGTTGAAAAAGCAACTGCCCAATATTGCTCAAGTGTGTATTTGGTTGTTCTTAATTTCCTACTAGCATAAAAAATCTCAAAAAACAAGAATCGCTAGAGTGAATGCTGCTGTAACCACCACAAACGGCAACGTATTAGTCAAAGAACAAAATGAAATCATCACGATCAACCTGAAACGGAAGAAAATCGTGTATGAAGCTAGACCAAGCGAGAATAACCATTAGTCTGTAGCAACATGTTCGTTAAAGTTCAAATTACATCTGCTTGTTTTCTTCCACATATCTCGGTATGGTTTAATTATTTCACTTTATACGTCTACACACATGAACGGATTAAATCACGCATGCCTACTTTTGCGTTCGAAGAATTTTTCAATTTCTGTTTTCTTTCCATGAGAGGTAATTTAGTGTTTACCGTGTTTTCCGGTTGGTTAATTTTGAATAGTCTCTTTCAGTTAATTCATCATGATATGTTTAACATTGGACTGAACCATGATATTGTTTAGTAAGATGCATCAACTTATGGGTGTTGTAAAAGTCAACACAGTTCTCGCGTTTTGGTACATTCGTTGCTGTGCTCACCGACAGGAAAGCTGGCTATGCAGCAAAAAGTTTTCTTTTGACGTTAACCACGCTAATTGTCATAAGACGCGATGAATGTTTGGAAGTAGTTTTGTCAGTCAGACTTATACGTTCGTAGGAAACCACGTGAAAAGTAAGCGAGTAAAACGTCGTGCAGACACTGATGGTAGCTGATGAAAAACTCACAAAATCATTTGTTTTCCATAGAGCTAAACTTGACAGTTATAAACAAATCACATAAACCCATAACAGTTTCTTGTTATATGCAAGGCAGTTTTTCACGTTTTCCCTGAAGCGAAATAACACTGTAGCAATGATATTCCAAGCGTGTTTCAACAAATGAATTATTCAGTGTTAGCCAGGAACAAAAACAAGTAATTTGATGCGAACGATCCAAAATCATTCACCAAGATTTAAACAAAAATCCATTATGATTGGAAAGCGTGACCAAGTTTTGATTGATCAGCATACAGCTTTTGCGCGCTGAAACATTTGGTTACACCAGTAATATCTAGTGATTTGGTACAATGCACTAAAAAACGGCATAATGAAACTGAACAAAACCAAATAGTCCAATGTTATGTGAACTCTTGTTGTTGTTGAACAAAATATGTATGCAATCACAATAAAATGATCTGGCAGACATACGTTTTAAACACCTGTGAAATGGTAAAAAGAATAAAGGCAACCAGTCGAAACAGCCTCTGAGAAAAGCTGGACAAAATCTGTTTCTACAGAATAGTCGCTACTAACAATACTAAGAAATCTGTTGAAATGGCAGAATGTTAATTGTTGGGTATGTCTTCTTTGAACAAAAATTTTACATCATACAACTATCACGTCTCTGGTAACAAATCGGTTACTTTCAGTGAAGTTAGTGGTTTAACTGAAATATGAAGCTTAAAATACAGCCTATTCTGAATCGTGAGCCGAAGCGTATGTCTATTTTTTTCACAGTACTCACAGTAGGTAGATATTTGGATATAACATGTATGATTCTGAATAGTTAAATCCACCGAACATGTTTTAGTAAGATTAGTGCCAAGCTGATAAATAGGGCATACATTTTTGAGTGTTATCTTATTGGCTGAAGTCTGTCAAACAGATATGATTGAATCCACGTTGCCGGATACTCACAGCATATAGAGTGGCCATAGCATAAGTTATTTCTTCAGCTTAGCACATTTTACAAGGGTTCCCTAATTTTATGGGTTTAAATGAAAATCGGGTTAACTGACTAAAGGCGAAATGAATTAAGTTCGGTTCTATCTTCTTGATTTGAAATGTTACTAAATAAAAAATGTTACACAAAAGTATTTCCCACCTTCTCCATTTCCATCTGTTTGCAAATAGTGGCAAAGCAAGGCAACATATAGAAAGTTGTGGAAGAATTAGAATGGCTTATTTACACACATGTTAAGGTCAGGTGAAATTTGGTGCTCTGCTGCTGACTGCTTTCAATCTCTTTCGTGTGGGAACATTTGTTTCACTGTGCTAAGCGATATTATGTATACTTACCACGATATGAACTTGGAGGTTTGTAAAACTTGATGCACACGTCGTTTTACAGTTCTACATCAGATACTCCAAGACATTACCGCGGGAGGTCTATCAATCTTTTGATTTTCACCCTGACACGTTCTCGCACTCTAGTTTTGACTTGCACCTGTCTCTATTTTGGACAAGCAACCTGAGCTACACACGTTGTCCAGAAAACTGATATGGTGTTAAATGACAGGGATGAAGTTGATTTTGTCTGCGACCTTTTCAACTGCACCGAGGCGATAAGCATTTAGAGTTCAGTAGGATTTTTGAAGAACTGTCTGGCGAATATTGGACAGTCAATATTTTCTCCTACTGTATAATGTCCATCAAAGAGATATAGCTTCCGACAATCCGAACCTAATCAGTGGAAGTTGGTAATGCATTTTTCTACTGGTTTATTTTCAATAATTTGCGCGGGATACTTCTTCAAAATTAACTGAAACCTTTCCACTAAAACCTCTGCGCACCTGCAGTTTCAGTTAGTCTGCATATGAAACATTCAGTTTGCGTAATTAACTTTTGAGACAGGCGAACATGAAAACAATTGACAAGGGCTATCAAGTAAACAGATATTGTGTACTCACAAACAAATTACCCTACAAAAATGTCGTTCTTTTAGGGCTGTTAAAAGTACTTTGTATCGCACAGGCAGATTGTTCTAGTTACTTCAAGTTTTCCAAAGAAAAGCCGTGGGTTTATACGCTGAAGTAACGTTTTTAATAAACGGTTTTAATACTAAGTTTGCAAATACTCTGTGTCAACAAGAAAGGTGTCCGTGCTGTGTCCGCACGTACCAGCTGTTTTGTACGGTTGACTTCTAATTCGAAAACAGTTTTCCCGTTCACAAATTAACATGCTAAACAAGAACCGAAATGGTAAATAAACAGGCTCTCTAAGCTTACGATGCTTCCTTTTTCTTTCTTCTGCAACGTGGAGAACACAATAAAATCAATATCGTTTTGTTAGTGAGCAGAACAATATACTAGATTAAAAATCAGTCACGGAGAACCTGTTTTGGCCTACATTTCATTAGATGATAGCTCGATTAAAATCTAAATTGGAGGAAAATTTGATAGTGTTAAGACGCTGTGTCTTCGTTGTATAAGGAGTTCTATGAGACAAATATGTTAGACGTCCAACGAATTCACTAAAGACTTCTTCGAAATCTCCACCGTTTTGTTTAAAAAAGAAGCTCTATAATTCGATATGTATTATAATATCTTTAGTTTAATGATGTGAGTTGCTTGACACCCGCTTGATCCCCATTTTGTGATTTCTACTGAAGCAGACGTGACCTCGTTATTATAACTGACAAAATGTTTCGTTGAATATGTTAGTGCTTAAAAGTGAACCGGCACTCTAACGGGAATCATGTATCAGTAAGGACAAACATAATCCAGCAAATTTTAAAGCAGGTTCAGTCGCAAGAACACAATAATTTCGTTCAGCCCCAAAGTAAATAAACGTGAAATAAAAAAATATGTACATGCTTATTTTGGTACAATTTCTATTCATACTGTAGCTGTTGCATAAGAAGATAAAGTAGCCCACAGTAGTGATCAGTGTGACGCTTTTAGTAGAAGGTTATCTCACCTCTTTCTTCAAGGCCGATGCGGAAAAAGATAACAGACTAGTGTTTGACAGTGAATATTTGTCAGACGACGGTTATATTTGACACATTCGAGAAGGTATGTAATATTTAATAAATATATTAAGGGGCTTAAGTGGCGTACATTATTTAAAGACCTTCCGTGTTTACTGCTGTGCATGTTGTACTTAAAGAGGGTTGATATTCGAACAATCAAATAAATAACGATTATTTTAAATAGTAAGATTAGTTTAGCCGCAAAGACTAGTTCAATAAATACGCCATGTAAGTTTAGTATCTGTGAATGCAGAAGGGCAGTGAATACTTCCACCGTGAAATTTTAAGGTTGCTTGCCCTGGAAAAAATGCGAAAATATCTGGTCGTAACTTCATGACGCTTATGCAGACTAACCCATACGTAAAACGTAGCAGTTTTGGGCAAAAATGCCACTGGAGAACTTTCGTTTTTTTTTCTGGATAAAACGTTTTCATTGTAAATTTGCTGGACGAATGTTTTGTTAATGAACGCAACTCGGTTTACTTCAGTCACAAACACTAACTGTTCTCAGAGATCAAGCGAGATGTTAAGTGAGTTGTTAGATAATCTGATAAATCTTAGATAGTCACTACCCATTTTACACCACCGTAGCCCAAAGTGGTAAGTCATCCTAAATGACCCTTTTGAAAAATTAGGGTCTCATATATTACGCTCCATTGTAGAGTCAACGAAATAACTGAATTTCAGTCACCAAACTGAATTGGAAATAGCTAAACATGACAAGAGTGGTTACCGCGTGACCATCATCTGTGTGCATTCTTTTACTTTTTCCTATGGGACTAGTCCTATTGGCGCCTCACTAGACACTTACCCAAACCGTTCCTTCAGTATCACCAGTCTGGATTATTACTGGAGTCACTAGAACGATTACCCACGCAGTTGTACACATCTTGTCGATTTGCGTCATACTGTCGTCCCGGCCTCTTCTCTTCCTCCAATTTATCGAGTCAAAAGCAATGAATCAAAATCAGTAAAGTTCCGAGTGTTGGCCGAAGCAGAGGCGATAGAAAGTCAAGTACATAATTTATACTTGTGCGCACATGGTTGCCTTTCTCAGGCCTTGAGTTTGCCACGGTCCATCGTTCACACTATGACCGATCCAACTGTCGTGGTCCTAGTTCCGTCACGAATGCAACGTAATTGTATCGAAGCCTTATTTCCATTTGTATCTGGGACGTGAATGACCTCATTCGGAGCTTGTTACTTGTTCCGTTCGTCTTACTTTGACATCATTGCTCCATATAAACGTTGCGTATTTGGTCAGCTGACGAACAACCGAGATGGCGCTTGTTCGGTACACCGTATTTCCTATAGCAGAAATGCTGTCACCACGTCTGGTGTGAAGCTCCCATTGAAAGTAACGTCACACATGTTAGACTTGTTACTTACAGTTGTTTTCGTGTGCTGCAGTTTCCTTTTGAAACTATCAGACTAAAATGTTACTAAACTGTACCATCACATTAAATTACTATCGTCAGCACAGATCAGACCAGTCCAGCAGTAACGACCACATGAATACATTAGAAAAGATCCTGAAGATCATAGGTGAACAAGCAATGGAAAAAATATTAACTGTCTTATTGAAATTTGCTTCCTATTAGGTTTAACCGATCTGGTTATGAAGCGAGGTGAGTTTATAAAGTTGACATCTACTAGCCTCACCTGTTTCTCTTTCAACTTGATGATAAATGAAATGAGAGTGTGAGTGTAATTTGATATAAACTCTCAGATAAACAACGATGAATATTCATAGAAATTGGTAGACAGTGACACCGTTGCTTTGAAGGACGTTATTTTTTCGATAGCACACATAACTGCTAGTGAGAAGGTGAAAATCGCAAAAGATGAAGAGTTGACATAGTGAGTTTTCAGCTATATCGTAGGCAAGCATCTAGTGAAAAACCTGGTCTGCCTACCGAAAACGTTGCAAGCAAGTGAATTTTTGTTCCATTTCAACGAAGAACGCAAACTAGTGAGTATTTGCGCCGTGATAAATGATTAATTGCATGTTACTGCAAACCGCAATTGAAGATGCTTCATCCGAACGCTGGTACACTTTTGACTCATCAGTTAGAATGCTTAACTGGACTTGTTTTGATCGACGATTCTCTTTCACGGGATAATGTTTGTAAAAGCAGTTTACAACCCCTGGTTGAAAATTTACACGTGAACAATATCAATCTGGCGGTCTCTGTTTCCCTGCAATACGATGATCAAGATATTATGGAATAACAATATGAAACACGGTTGTTTTGTGGATTGAAACAGTAAAGCTGAGTATGTGGTCATTCATAGCACCACTACGTCAGTCAAAATTTTCCATAAAGTTGCACTTATTATATGTTATTTACTTCAAAGCTAACGGAGTAGTTAGAATGAGCCAATTTATCACGGACACCTGACGGATTCACCAGTTCACGATCATGCTGCAGTAAATGATGGGGGCTGTCAATCCGAAATGAAACAATATGCTAACAACTTGTGAAAAATGAACATATCACAAACGATTCCTTTTTCTAGGCATTAGTAATAATCTTCTGTTTGATAGTTACGCTAATTCAAAACTGTAGATAACTCACCTCGTTTATCAAGTCTCACTTCTGTAAAAGTCCACAACATAAGAAGGTGGTGTCAAGCAAAGCCGTCACATTCATTTCATTTAGCACCCTCAAACTCTACTTGAATTTGCAGTATAGTAAATGTTTATGAGACTATGTGACAATATGGCCATTTTTGTAGATCACTAGAGAGTCTTCTATGACGCGCTATGAGAACAATACGGTATAGCTGCTTACATCTCGACGGTAATGCGACCACGCACTAATAAACCTGTAGCGCTTTACTACTAAAATTAGAACCTTCGAATGGATTCCCGAGATTCATTGACGTTTTAAACGTTTTAATATTGTGAAAACAAATTTTAGTTGTAAAATATGATACAGTTCAAAGCTATCTTTAAAAGTTTGTAGAAAATGCTGTTGGGTAAAAGTTCATCATCATTTTGTTGCCCAGGTTGTTAGATTTAACTTCTTGAGCACAAATTAAAACCAGTAACCTTTCAACATGGAACAATTACCTCTTTCATGTTCATCTGCAAAGAAACGTTTTGAACGATAGCTTCTTAAAAAGTCATGATACTTAATAACAGTGGCGTCAATTTGTTTTTGGTTAAGTAGAATTCGTTGGTTAAGAGGTGCATTATACGTGAAATCAAGGACTATGCTTTTCTGGAAGTTAGTTGTCAATTACATTTTTCTACGTCCAGTGATTTTATTGCCAAACACCGAGGTGACTTGCCTAGGTTAACCCCAATAGTTGTCCAAAAACATAAGCAAAATGCAACATATATTTGATGACACCATTCTGTTTATCACCTAACTGTGCCGCCCATTTCAAACGAAAAGAATTCTGCAGATCAGTGTGGATGTCAAGATCGCTAACTGAAACTGTACAGAGACTCAGGTCTCATGGAGTTCCAAGGTGGCATTATAATTATCTGAGGTGTGGCGGCGTAATCAACTTATGCATAGTGCTTACTTCAGGGCGGTATACGGGATTGAAGTGCACTGGGTACGCATGATTCATGGGTACAGACAACCGTTGATAATGTATTTTTAGCAAACGTACTATCCAAGTAATATACATTCCATCGTCAAAAGTTTTGTTATACCAACCGGGTTCTGACAACTAAGTAAGGTAGTAAAAAAGAAACAAGTCCATAAAAAATATATCGAGTGACAAATTCTGTGCTAGGCCGCGTATCGTGTTGAACACACACTGCTGTGAGTTATGTAGTAATTTCATACAAATCTGTTAAACGTGGAAAACATCCGAGTGACCAAACTTTCCGCATTTTCTTTCACACATTCACAAACATATAAGTTTAGCCACACATTTTATTTGTGTGCTGGATAAGACCGACATCTGATAAACTTGACCCCTCAGTTCCAAAATTTGACGTGTTTTGTGCTTTAACGCTAAAAAGCGTTTACATTAATAAGTGCGACCTTCAACAATGGCTTTGCTGAAGTAGACATTCAGATAATTATACGAAAAAAGGATGATACAAATTTCCAGTGCTTTCTTATAAATGAATTGTATGTCAAAACAATAAATGAGATAAGGAAAATAAGCAAACTAACGTCGTCTTTCTCTTCTTTCCACTAAGAATAATGGAAAAATATTGTGTAAAACATACATTGTTTTGTAAGTTACCGTCACCGAAGATTAGTAATTTTCGCAGCACTAAATATGCAAAATTGTTTATGTTGACGGGTCACAAGAGATCCATTAAATGCGTGATTTTAAAATTATTAAATATAGAAAATACGGATCGTTTTGTTGTGTTGTAATTACTGAGAATTTGGCTTAAGAATGTGGTTGTTTTTGTAACCAATAGAACCCAACAACCAAAGACACACAGTGTTCAAAATAGGTTTCGCTTACATCTTTCTTGGTGATCTGTGTGAATGGATCACATTAGATAGATTTATTTTACATAAAACGGACCGCATATCAGTTTAGTGAGTAGTTATTGAGACAAGCTAGTTGTGTCATTTAGTGGTATTCCATTTACCATAAATGTGTGGTTCAGTATTAATCACCGTGTTCATTTGGTTCAACACTATAGATAGCCTATTAGCAGTAAAACTATCGCTTCTATGGGTAACATTAATAATTAACGCTGATATGTAAAATTCATTATTCTCAGCAGATAGACAAGTTGGAATGTGAATATCAGCTCGTACTGTTTTGGAAGGCACAAAAATAACAATGACGTCAATCTTTGCGCCAATAAAACTTATATTTATTTTAGAATCAATAGGAAAGCCCTCTATTCCTACACGCGTTGTTGAATGTTGTTTGTTGGCAAAAATATATGGCCTCAATTGCTTGGCAAGTGTGCCTGTACTGGCATAATGTACAGTTAACCAATGATGTTCTCATTATTACGTCGGAGCATAAAAAGTTAAATAAACTTACGACGATGTTCTCTCATTTTGACTGTAAAAATGTAAATTAGGATTATTATACGGCTAAGCTATTGAAGGTTTGGTTCTGATGATAACATTACTGATGGTGTTAGTGTCAAATTTACCACATTTACGGTCCTGTCAACCAGATTTTTATATGAGAATACTGATAAGTCAGTAAGCTGTAAAATAATGACCGGCGGTTTCTTTACGAAAAACAAAAATTTAGTTATCAAGTTGTCGGTAATATCACTTAACAATAAGGCTTCTAACGACACTCATGTGTTATTGACCAAACACTTAAATGTTTATCGTTAATCTGCTTTCATTACCACGTTAACCACAACGAGAAGTAAAACAGCACACAATGTACGAAACGAAGTCTACCTTACCTCTCTGCCAGTGTGCTGGTTTAATAAATAGTAGAGTTAAAATGTAAAACGCTGGCTGATAAATATGAGATTAACAACAAATTAGACGTCATTTGGTTTCTATGAAATAATGTCCGCTATGACCATGTGAATAATACACGAGATAATCCCACAAAGTAAATCTCTTCAATACAGAATCATTTTCAGAACGTGTGAGGTTTTGGTCAGCGCAAAGCCGTTCATTAAAAAGCACCGTCATATCCATTCAGTGAAAGGGCTTTAAGATGATTTGGTCACGGCAGGTGTTTCAGAGGGTTCACATAATCTGCCAACAGCACGAAGTAACTTCGTAAAACCTGTGCCACAGTAAGGGTTTCGGTTTGAAAATAAACACGGTAATCCTTCGTTTAATTAATGTACAAACAAGATACGTTTTTGGGATTCCGCTGATACACGTAATTTCACCGCCACCCTCAATAAAGATTGATATGACATTTAGCTGGGCATTAGTTAACATCCAACATTTAGCGTCCAGGTATTGCCATAATGCTCAACGCTACCAAAAAAAGTGCTACTATCGTGGTGGATTATCAGGTGAGGAGTGCGAGTATTCCAACACTCGAAGGAATACCTAAACTCAGGGGGGCGATGCGGAAAGAAGACGGCCAGGGCGACTGGATGAGTCATCGCTCGACTAGATCGGACCAACAGGTGAGATATGGCAAGCAAAATAGGATGGACGGCCAAATCGAAGACGCGATTATCCCAACTCAGAGGAATATCTGGACACGTGGAATATGGTCAAAGCTCAAAGTGGATAGATTTCGGACAACAATAGCGACGGAGTGAGCCATTGCTCAACACAGTCAGACCAACGGATGAAGAATGGCAGGCGGAAAATCTCCCGATAGAAGGCACCGATCACACACAAACCGGGCAGAAGTGCACATGACATGTGGGCGGAAGCCGGGGTTCTTGTGCACTGGAATTCTGATTCATAAACGCGAGCGCGAGCGTAGCATGGTAACTAGCGCGCTGGACAAAAATGATTGTTCTTCCTTATTATTTGTCTAACTCGTCAAATAAAAAAATATTTTCTGCGAGCACTTCTGAAGGCAGTAAGTAAAAGCGCAAGAGCTACACTGCATGCCAAAGCCCGTTCTTGCAGTGCACAACTTTGCATACAGTGTATAGTTCTCATTCCATTAATCTATGCAGCGTGAAAATGTAAAACAGTTCACAAAATGCAAACCTAAATTTAATACTGGTGAGTGGTAGGGGATTTGGTTTATTTCAAGTTGAACATCACCCACAATTGATCGCAGTTGTCGCATTCCCGTAGACTTTCCAGTCGGCCCCTTTCGAAAAGAAGCACTAGACTCGAGTTTCGCTCTCATTAGAGCTCGTCAGTAGTGCATATCATTGCCACTGCCGGGACTTGAACCACGGACATGCTGTTCATGAGGCAACCGTGTTTACCACTGCGCCATTGACCTCACGTTAGGCACGACCGGATTATCATATGTGAACACTCAACCTGTATTGGCGACGTTGCTGATAGTTCAAGTCAGTCGGGTGAAGAAGTTACTGGTGTGAACGTATATTGCATTCTGAGACGTTATTGATAGCCTAAGTGAGTGAGGTTGAAGCATCTACTAGTTTGTATGCATACTTAGATGTGATTCATAGCTCAAGTGGATCAGGTTGAAGCAGCTACTAGTGTAAACCTATACTGCATACACAGACGTCCTTCATAGCTTGAGTGGATCAGGTTGAAGAAGCTACTAATGTGAACGCATACTGCATACTAAGAAATCCTTTATGGGCGGTTCAGTGGGATCATTCTCTGAATGGATCATAAGCAGCAATGCTTGATAATGAATCTAAGCATATTGTTCTATATACAACTCTT